>MNPL01013505.1:824-45319 GCA_002081605.1 Tropilaelaps mercedesae | reverse complement strand
GTGTGCGTGCGTGTGTGTGCGTGCGTGTGTGTGTGCGTGTGTGTGTGCGTGCGTGTGTGTGTGCGTGTGTGTGTGCGTGTGTGCGCGTGGGTGCGCGTGTGTGCGTGTGCGTATATGCCTGTTAAATGATTGTGCTGCATTCGTGTAACCTACAAACATAACGCAAACGTGACGGTATCGTAGAACTGCTCAGAACGAACTTTCTCCGATAAACAATGGTTCGGAAAATACTTTTTGATCGATACTCAGGCAGCAAATTGTGGTCGGTAAGCTATAAACATTGTCTGACACGCAATTAAAATTTTAGCCTTTCAACATCATGAAATTAATAAACCCACACGTGTGCGTACCACCTGTAGTATAGTAGATAAGCTATCCCAAACACAACGGAACAAACATCGCCCACCATTTGCCGATTTGGAGCACACCGGACGAACAGCCGCATCATCCGGCATTGACCGTCTGCCGCTGAGTTGCGTTCCAGCATTTTCTCGACGCCTGGAAGAAGTACCCACCCTCAATAAAACAATCAGCTCGAGCCGGATTCCAGATAGTTCGCAACTTCTGATCATATAATCCAGTTGGCGGCAACGCTTGATCCAACTGAATGCCTCAAAGTGTGGTCCCTTTCTCTCACTCCTAAAACCGCCGCATCAGACCGCGAAACGTGCGTTCGTCACAAGCATATGAAAAGAAATGGTATTAGCTTTAGTGCGAAATGCTGCATGAAGAAGCTCGAAGGCTGAGGGGTATCTCGGTGACGCGCAATGTTTTGGGAGATGCAGCGCTGCTATCGAGGCAAAGCGAATAAATAGAAGGTTATGTCGCCCTACCCAAAGCAAGTACTATGGCGGGGTGAAGGGGATCGAGACATGTTCAAGCGAACGTACGCGATATGAAACTAACGCAACAACAACTATAATAACCGAAATTAAACGAATGACAGTTTTTGTGTAAATAAATCACTAGTCAATGCGTTATTCTTCGGCGTTGTTATTTCTCTACGCCTTTCAGCCTTCATTTAGTATTACGGATTTAAACCGTTAAACACTAGAATATGGTGAGGTGTAAGTTTTGTTCATCACACAAGATCGCCCTTCATTTGCACCATAAGGATACTTGTTCTAGTATTGAAGTCTAGTCAGATTAAGGCGGCTTTGGTGCATTCGTGTGCACCTGGCGACACGTAGGTGCACGGGTCCGATTCCGACGGTGCACATTTACATTTATATGGGGTCCGTCTTACGAAGTAATGCAAAAACTGCTACCGTGGACGTTAAAGGTTGGCTGATTATCAGCCCTAAAAAAATACAGTTTCAGTAAAGTATCGTTTGCCATGGTAGTTCGATTGTTTGTGTTGTATAGGTCTAATAAATCGTCATTTTCTAAAAAACGTCTGCGCTTATTCATAATTTTAACTCATTTGCTTATGCGGAGACGCTGTCACTTATGAGCAGATTTTTTAAACATATCGACGCGGCCACAATTTAGTTGTTTCTATATAATATTAAATATAATATTGAACGTGATATAAGACCTGATCTGCGGCTTGATAATATTGCAACGTAAATGTGTTCTAATGTGACTTGCGATTAATTCATGGTAATTCATGGACGCGCGTTGCTAGTGAGATTAGTTTTTTAATTGAAATATACGTTGGCTGCAACCTAGCTATGCCGTATCTTGAAAGTTTGTGTGTTTAAGGTGAAAAAAATATTGGTGTAGGTGACAGTTACAAAACCTTTTGTTACTATATTTTAATAGAATTACAGTAAAATGTATTTTTAATTACCGACTAATCAAAATCAGAAAACCTGGAACGTACATCATGGCAGCGCATGACTTCGTACTAGCTTGTGCTGTAGGTATTTTTATACAGTGTTTACTTTGTGCTGGACGTTTAGTTAGAATTGTGTCATCTACCAGCAACTTAGGCAGTCCACAGTAAAATTATCATAGTCCGCTATGCTATAGAGGCACTAGTAAAACGAGCAATTACAAGCGTGTAGTGCAGGTATCTTTCAAATGCGGTCCAAAGCTCAATGCATAAGAGTGCACTCGGAGCACCATACTAATATTAACACAGGGATTTTCTTTCACTATTATGTGTCTGTTTAATATTCCTAATTAAATCCCAAATGTATACACTGGTTCCTCTGTACGCCTCCTGTAAACACACAGTTACACTCGCAGTTGAATATCGTATTGCCAAGTTCATTTTTAAATGCACCTACTGCTATCTCCTCAGTATGTTATCAGGTTGCATTATTGTACCAGCCGACAAACAATCAACAGAATAGCAGCAGTGCGTTCACAATTTTTCCGGCATACGTTATTTACTGCCACGATTGTCGCCACTGCGGATGCCATCCTGAATATCAAGGTTGTATCGTAGCTTTTTCGTACGGCGTTTCTTTTCGACGTCTAGTCAGTCTTCATTTTGGATGCGATTCGTTATCCTAGCGTAACTAGAGACAGGTAATAGACAACGTATTGCTCACCCATTAACCGAATCCCAAAACGTAGCACGGAGAAGGGCAACGAATGAGAGCTGAAGAGGACTGAGGTTGCAGCGGCAATGACCGACAATGTTTTCTGGCGCTCGTTTGATCTTCTTCGGCTTCGATGTGTTCTTCGTCTGCTGTGTCCGACGCTAAGGCTCTAACGCACAAGTACATGCAACCACCTTACCTGTGACTAGCTTCCTTTAAGCCATTTGGCTCGCCAAACATAGCAAACAAAAAAGAACTAGGCCGATAAGGCCGGAACCCGGCGCCGAAGAGAAGGCCTCCATTATATCTCCTTATCTAAGCTCAAAAAACAGACGATTCTATTCTTCTCAATAGACACCACGGATACATATCACCATTTTAGTTAACTATGCAAATGGGCAATCTTCCTATGTGTGCAGTTCGTGTTATCGCACAAATGCTGTGTCTTTCCGACTCTATCGCTTTGAAATGGAACAAATCTGTTAGTGTCGGCCGAGTAACGCCATTTGGCGGCATAGGTTTTCAGGGACGAGAGAGGCTTTCTTCGGCGTTGCACGTTTCCGCACAGACGAATGAATGGATTTTGAACGAATAAGAGAAAGATAGCGGTCGTCGGAAAGAAGCATCCAAAGTGTGAGTTAATATATGCATTGTATGATGGTTCGTCTCTGTCTCGTTCGTTACGATGGTACTGCCAAAAAATGAGAGCAGCCACATTGGCCGCCGATGATGAAGTGTCGACACGAACCACTGTGACGAAATACTCATCTATGATCTCATGTGATTAGAATTCTCAGGATTCTACGGCGTCAAACCACGCTACTGGAGTACAGTGCTCATGCAAAGAATGAAAGTCCTAGCTGAAAGGATCTCAACCATAGACATGAAACCTCTATAGTATTGGCGTCTCACGGTTAAATGAAAAGCAGGAGCAACGAACTGTACAGAGCAACAGACCCGCTGTATAAAAATTAAATTGCAACCCCCAATTTTTGTAATATATGCTTTCTTGATTGAGTATATATTTTCTAAGGATATAACGTATATCCTTATAAAGTCTTATAGCATATAGGGGGTGGTTAAAATAGCTTATAATTATCAAATATTCATAAAGAACAAGTGTGTTCACAATATTTCAGTTACATTTGTAAAATAATATTTTTCTCTGATAGCAGATTTACCACATTGTAAACTGTTTGGTCTTCGTTAGTAACCTACATGGTGACACGTATATAAAATCGCTTCGCTATAAATTTGTTTTTTTCTAGGGTTGGACATGTGACACGTGCTCCAAGAACTTTAGTCCTCAAGCTGTCATTCTACTTTGATCTCTGAAAGCAACCTTCAAGAGGCGTCTTTTTGCACAATGTTTTTGGTTCTTATTTGTATTTGGCGTGGCTTCGGCAAACATAGCACACATTATCATGGACGTTGTCCATTGGTCAACGATCTTCTCCTATTTGACCGACAACTCTACACAACGGCCCAATAATTTTGCATAGTACCATCGAGTACGGTGACTTCATAACGAAGCTGTTCACGCCGTCTCTCGAGGTCATTTACAATAGCTTCTTGTAACACGTTGATTGCTTGATGTCGATTTACTTTATTCCAATATGGCTTATCGTTAATAAATTTACTCGACCTATCACTGCTAATGCTAGCTTTCATTCCTTTTTCATAGCCTCATGCGCTCCTTTCTATACTATTTGGCCGTGAGACTAGTAGATTACTTGTTTTTGATACAAAAAACAGCAGTGCACAGTTAACTTATCAAGATCTGTATGATAGGCAACACTACTCATTTCATTAGCTTCATTAGCGTTGTAAGCATCTAAAAACAGAAGTAATTCTTAGGTGACAAAAAGCGTCGCTTTAGAATATCCCGAGGGATCTACAATAGACGCAACTATTTAACCAGTTCTACGAAGTTCATGTCCAATTTTATTTTAAATACGTTGGCCAGGCTTAGACCTGGTAAACCATGATGAGGCTAGTGACGAACTATCAAGGGACACAACGACCGTAAAACGAACCATCACACATAATCGACTTATTGACCCCGGCATATGCACTCGCTTTAGTCAAGTTCTAAACAGTTGTCTTCGGAATCTCTTTTTTTCTGTATCCAGCCATGTTTGAGTGATTGCACAACTAGGACTAATTCTAGCATACATTGCTGCCCACGGATAAGGACCCACAGATCCACCTGTCGGTAAGGCAACCGTTGTACGGCTCATTATTTTTCGCGACGAGTTAACGAAAAAAACGCGTATGAAGATAGATGATGTGGCAAAAGATGTACGCGCAGATGAAAAAAATCAATACAACCGACTGACTGATGACGACCCCATTCTCTTGTGGAGGTTTCCATATTTGGACTTGACAACATATTCGCGTTGATCCTACAGCGTATTCAAAGCAAAGGCGAGGATCGAAAGCCGCCTCAGCTTTTATCGTAATAGCACGTTGTGTAAATTTTCAATTCATTCGATTGGGGTATGTCAGGATGTCTAACAGTTGCAGGTTGCATGTAAACCATTGTAACTACGCTTCCAATGCAGCGTAGCAATCGTCGTTGCGTCGTAAGTATAGGGAATTTTCTTTCATGGAGAGAAAGAAAATTGCAGATACAATGAATCACAATCGTCCAAGAACATCACTTGCGCCTCTGAAAAGAGTTTTAATTTTCCCTTCAGACACTTATATACTAACCGTTTCAGTTTTTACTGAGCGCATTGTCTTGACAGGTTGAAATCTAAAGACTACCTGCACCACTCACGCATACTAGCGTGGTGTGAAGCAATGGCAATTCGATGTAAAGGAGCATCCTTAGAATGCAGCCATTTTGCTTAACATTTGTGGCAGTGTATCGTTTTTACCTTTAAAAGCCAAAAACACATTCACTAATTTGTTCTTCCTTTGGGCAGTCAATTCTGAGCAGCCTTTTCTCCCTTCTTTTCCTTGATAGAACTACATCAGTGTAAAACGCATCATGTTTCATGTAGAGATGCGTTTGCATGTTAGCGAGTAGTAAATTCCGTTCGTTCTTGCCGTAACACAGAAAACCGCAGTAAAAACGGTTAAAGTGGTAACACGTCCACACACAATGAAGTTCTACGAATGAAAAGCAGAGTACGCGTCATAGAGACACTGGCCGCTGGTCAGGAGTATTTAGCCAACAGATGTATACGTTTATTGGTCAGCCCAAATTTCGACTCGTATTCCTCGCTTTTTGGTAGAATAGTGCTTAGGTTGGACATGCTATTCGCCTGTTTGTAGGCGTAGGCGGAACTGCATTTAATTATAAAATGATTAAACAATCCATACAGCCCCGTAGCCTGTCGTGGTGTCCGTCAAATAAGCATTAGAATAGCACAAGTATGACTGAGTATCAGAAAATTTAAGAAAAGATCGCATCTCTTATAACTATGTCTGCTAAAATCCGTTGCAGAGAAACATCACACCCAGGAGAAAGAAACTGCTCAGCTGACCAAAAGAAGTGAAAAAAGGGCATAGAGGGATAAATCAATTCAAGCTAATTACGACAAAAAATTTGGTCTAAGGAGAGATATCGCATTTGCGGCCATTTCTCTACGTTGGGTATCGCCAGACCGGGGTTTATGATAGTTTTGCAGACGTCTTCTACGTGAAAACATTTAAATAAAATTAGTTCAACAGCCGTGAATGAAAAATGATACGAATGAGTCCCCCACTGGCCACATGATAACACGCAAAAATCATTCGAGAAGAAATCCAGCCGAACGAGTAACTAAAGTCGCGCAGGATTATTTGTTTAATATGTCGACGACGACGACGATGGAAAGACACTCGGCAATCCAGAATTCTCGGATATGGGCGGTCGATGACTGTAACGAGAAGGACAACATCAGCTAGCCAGCGTGAATCCGAGTTGATAGTTAGAATTCTTATCTGGAACCGTATTTACAAATACGGCGAATTTGTCAAACGCCTGAGGGAAAAATGATATTTGGTATTGCTACTGTAGCAGCCGGTACACAATCAAAGCTTTAGTTAGATCAAATTTTTCTGATTGCATTTAGATCTTCTGTCGTCTCTCAGTTTACTCTGCGGTGCAGTTAATTTTCGAAACTTGAAAACAACTTAATAACAATAGATACTGTGTAGAAGTTGAAACACATATGCCCTTCAAGGCGTGGAGAAGAGTTCCATGGTTGCCACTATTTCGTAAGACACTAAACAACCGATATTTCGGACAACCTTTCATTAGCCGTACAAAATATAAGCAACCATATGAAAGCCCTTTATGCGATAAAATATAATTATTTGGTTGCGGGAATACTACAACCTGCTGCTAGGTCAAATGACAACCACCTCGACTCACAAAGAGCGGGCATCTAATGATGACAACTTTTCCGGGTATACGCTTAGCCCCTTCTTGCTCATATCTTCCCAGAGGATTCGAATTTCCTTGCGAAATGAAATTTGATATAGTGCTATCAAGTCATAGGGCCTCTTGCGCTGGATTGTTTTTGGGGTTGAATTATGCCTACACATAGAAAATATATCACATGGATATCACAAAATACACCGATATGACTTATTAATTACTCTAATGTTTCTAATAAGGCTAGTATCTTCCTATGCACAGATGAATTTTTAACAATGTTAGCGTGTCTGGCCTCACTAAAAATATTTTGAATGTGCGTAACGCATAGGAGAGTCCAATGATCCAAACATATGTACTGGCATCCACTAGAGGCGTTAAACTATAAAGCTAGATAAAGTCACGCGCCAATCAAACCCACAGCCTCCCGGTAGACCTCACGTATAATTTATTTACTGCGGCTTAATACGCGCCTTTATCACCAGTATTGATTACCTCCATATACGTCAATATACACATCGCGTAGAGAGCACAGATGCATTTGACAGCCAACATATAGACAGTTCCAAGTTTATCTTAAGTTAGGGCCGCAGAAGCTACGAGACGCGTCAATGAAGAACAGCTTGTGGTTGTGTTAACCAAATTGTTTTTTACATGTGACAGTAGTTATATTATGAAAATGCCAAAAGTTAGAATATTCGCCCACATCTGAGCGTTCGAATTATGGATAAAATCTTAGCCTCCTTTCTTGGGACATGCTTGTGCTACTCTGACAACATTCTGAACTGGAAACATTACCAACTTACCCAACAATCTGTGGTAATGATATACAGAGTGCGAACTAACAGGCGAATTGCCTAAAGCTGGAGGTGGAGACCTTGCCGAGAATACCTTATGTGAGATCACACATCTACGGCTAGACCTGAATCCGAACGAGGTTGTTTCTTTAGTTCGTTTAGCGAACTGCAACTTAATTCATTCCGTTTAATTCCGTTTCTAACAAAGTAAGGCTTTTATTGAGTGGCCACTACCCTGTAAAAGCACTACATAGGTAGTCGGAAGAATTAAGACGCAACCAAAGGCAAACGGATTTTCTGGGTAAGTACAGTTCGTATAGTGCATTTGCCATCGGGCACAACTTCGGGAATGCAAACCACATCGTATACATCTTTTAATAGAAACGCTATTATAGTAAGTGACGTTTATAGCTGGCACAATTCTCTAACTTATCGAATTAATTATGCTGAGCATTTATTTCATTCGGCCTGCATCTGAGCATAGAAAGATGTACGACTGGGTCGCCTGGGCGATCACCACTTTTTTCTCACTTCAGTTCAGAGATTCAAAGGTTCTGATCGCGCCAACAAACCACTTGCTTGGCATGCAAAGGTGACGGTATAGCCCCATCTATCGCTTTTCGTCTTCAGGGCAGAATTCAATAATAATTCATAGCCTGCGCATTTCTATTTATTTCGCTCACTCTCCGTTGATGCATTGCGAACTGTTCTATCAAGTTATTTTTCTTCTATATGCAGTAAACACGGCCCTACACTTATTCGTTAACCAACGTTTGACTTATTATATTTATCGTATTTATACGGTAAGCTACTATTTAACTACCTGAAGGTACTTGTACATGCTTTATAGATTGTTATTAAAATAATACATGAAAGGTAGCTCACTGTAGTCAACGTAGAATTACGAGAGTTTGGGGCATGTCTATGTAAAATATATCACCCGGCTACTGAGGTTTTACAGGATTTTCAGATAGAATACTGGACATGAACAGCATTGAAGACGTCCGCATTTGATCAAAAGCTTCGTTAAGCTAGGTACCAAAATTTCGTCAAACTAAGTAGAATTACAACCTATAGCAACATTCAAGAGTGGACGATATGAGAAGTACTTTCAGATATGAATGAAATATCATCCTAAACAAATTTGTATTACGCCGTTTTCTTGCCGAGTGTCTCATTTCGTTTCAGACGATTTACTCTAACAATCAAAGAGCCTCATCAGGAGCATAATAAATCACCAAACTTGGATACATATGGCCTTTGAGACTGTACGCTGCCTGTCTTCCCTGGCCTACTCTTCTCTTCGGTCGTGAGCAACGAAGAACAACGACGCATTGCTTGTTGTAGAGGGAGCTCATGAGAGTGGCGGTGGATATATCTCGTTTGTGTTCAGTTTGCCTGCCCCGGGTGTTGTCTTACAACGCACCGCGCCACGTTCCCGGAAGAGCATCAAGAACTGCCGTTCCTGCCGCTACACATGGATTAGGGCAAGCGAGTTTCATCGGTCGTTTTTGTTTTGTGATATGGTCGCCCCGAACGAACAGGGCGGAACGAAAACGAAAAACAGGAGATCAAACGCGACTCGTTTTAGAAAAGAAGGAAAAGAAGAAGGTACGATGAGTTCCTAATTAGTAGCACGCGCGTATATGACGATCATCGGCGGGTCGTAGGTTAACTGTTTGTTCTCAAATGGTGGTGATTTCTAAGCTTGCTCTGGAAAATTATAGTGTTGAAAGCGTCGATTCGAATAAAAGCTGTTGCTATTTTGGATAGTTTCAAGCCTGCCCGCTGTGAAGGTAAACGCGCACAGAGACACAAAAGCATTTGCATTCGAAGTTAATGAATATGAAGCCCGTTGCCACATTGAGCGAATCTGTTTGCGCAGTTGCCTTTCTAAAACTAATTCGAAACAAGCTAACCCCTCTTTGTACGGGTTCCATCCTGCAGTTCGTCCATCTGGAGCAATGGCGCTTTGAAAATCTCACTCGAGGCATAGCCGTCTAGACTTCATTCAACCTTACATTGTAGTTTAAGCGATCACATAAATAGACCCATGGTTGTAATATTGATACTAAGAAGGGACAGCTAAACGACTACATAATTACAACGTTATGTGGAAATCCTGCGCTGAAGAAGCCCGAAACTGTCCCACAAATCTAGCGATCGTTGAACAGTCAACGATCATCAAGAGAAAAGTACTATCTTCGTAAACAGTAGCATTATTTGCTCGCTTTCCAGCCTCGAAGTCGGCAGTAGCCGCCCTCTTTCATTGTCAAATGACAACACGATTGCGCTGCGAGCAAATCGCTTCGTATGCTTTTAGCGACCGCCATCGCCTTCCGGTGCTTCCGCTGATTTTTGATTGGCCGATTTGATTGGATCTTCAATATGAAAATGGCACTTGGCTATGGCAAGGGTAGCCATTAACTCAGTTTATTGAAAAGACCGATTGGCAAACTGGCTTATCGCTTTATCGAAGCTAAACACACTAGATTGATCGATTGTATAATACACAGATCAATCAACGAGACAATCGGAGGCATTAGCTT
This sequence comes from Tropilaelaps mercedesae, assembly GCA_002081605.1. Taxonomy (NCBI): domain Eukaryota; kingdom Metazoa; phylum Arthropoda; class Arachnida; order Mesostigmata; family Laelapidae; genus Tropilaelaps; species Tropilaelaps mercedesae. Next base: position 35,112 of record MNPL01013505.1, on the reverse strand, counting down.
TCTCTCATACCTATGTATTAATAACTAGTATGTCCTATATTCCTTTCGATAGATCGTCTGGACGAGTCAATCATTTACGGCTTTGATTTGAGCTCTCCTTACCATGTCCAATGCTCTCACAATGGCCCACACATTTGTTTGCCAAACATGAATTCCCAATTGCCGATTTTCACTTGAAAGCGAACGCGCAAATATATGCGTAAACGATAATACGTTCATATAAGTCTCTGACCGATTATCTCATCTTTAGTTGATCATATTTTATTTTTGTATGATTCAGTGAATCCACAAACGGTTTCGATAAAAAGATGAAACTTGTTGCACAAGCACTGTTCTTAATGATTCCTATGACGAATGAGGATCTTTAACAACGTATTCAAGATGCGATGACATAATATCATCCACAATACGGTCTTGCGGTACATACGTAGACGCTAGGTGACGTATTTTATAAGCTTAGGGCGTCTTAGGGTAATGCAAGAGCAATGCAATACAAGAGCGTACTGCTAAGTAATGCGGCACATTTTTCTTATAGTATACTGTAAATAGCTTCAAAATTTTAAACGACTATATATATATATATATATATATATATAATGTGCAGAAGAAGGCCTCTTCTATAGAATCGGTATAGAACAACCTCGAACTGTTGGGAAAGGCGACAAGCATTTCGGGCAGTTTTTGCGGAAGGAATTGTGCTTCGCAATATTTTTCCATATATAAAACGCTGTTTTATTTCAAAATTCAAACTTTTTGACAAAAGCTTTTGACAACATCAAAATTAATAACCCATTAAATCAACGAATTTGAATGAATTTAGTCAGAAACTGTCAACCACACTATGTTAAGTCTCACTGGTAGATGACATTTAATAGAACAGATTCTTTTTACCTACAAGAGTATGGCATGACACAAATACAATGGCATTCATTAAACCAAAGCCCTAGCCTTTAGCCAATAAGGCGTATTTTGAGCCGCATATATCAATCTAATTAACGATAAATCATTAATTAACAAAAAATGAATTCGAGTATATTAATTCAAGCGGCGCCCGGCCAATTATCATATATTTCAGTTCTTCTATCGCGCTTGAATAGAGCACCTAGCTCCTACCGTATCGCTGTCACTATGAACATCCAATGGATTTCGACCAAGGCTTATACGATTGCATGACCTCCGGCTCTTTGGTCTTTTTCGCACTTCAATCTTGTCAGGTAAATTCACCGGTCACTGGTCAGTGTTCGCCGATGCCAAATCAGAGATGAACCCTGAGACCTTAACCTCTTGACGTTAAGTCCAAGTTACACGACTGTTCATAGTGTCGACAGCGGCCATCAATTGGCCATATAACCATGAAAATGCTTTGTTCGCGGTAGATCTCATTGACTCCATTCGATTACGGTGCCGTGGCCGTATCTTTCTCAAGCGGTGGTGTCTGTCAGGGCGGTCGTGCCAGTTGTGGCCGCGAGGATCAGCTAAAAACGCGGTGAATACCTACCGGCCGCCCAGCTTCCATCGCTCGCCGTAGCGCCAAGAGCAAAGCAGGTGAAAGCATCGTCTTCATCGCCTCTGTTGATAGATAGTTGGTATCGACAGTAAATACGTGTCTTTCTTTCGTTCTTCTGGCCATCGAAGGCGAGAAAGAGTGCTACAGTCGCCTCTTCCGCGGGCCGAGCGAACATCAGGCGCGCGTAAAGATGGACCAAGCCTGTAGAGTCAGAAATCACTTCCCCGCACTATTATCAGTGAATGACGATAAGATGGTTCGTAAAGTTCTGTGTGAAAATTCAACTAGCACAAAGGCATCCCGAGGGATATATTTGCGCGCCTGCTTTTCCACAATTACAGGGAGAAGGGAGGGGAGTGGACGTTACAGGACACGCCCTGCTTTGAAGTCGAATATCACCAGGCCTATCAGGACTATCAAGATAGTCATCGAGAACAAGCTGTCATTGGCCATACTCGATTTGTTCTTGGTTCTGGTGTTTGCAAATAACAGGGTGGTCCACTACTGTTCAATGCCTTTTTCGCGGTCGCATGTTACGCAGGATGCACGTATGGGGGTGATAAAAAAATCGTGATTTACAAGGATTTTCAAATCACTTTTTTTCGTATGCCAGGCCGAGCCGATGGAGAAAAATAATCATCTAGTTGGTTTCTCCTAGGTCTAAATATCATCGAGCTCGGTGGCTTGGTGCATTCGTATGCGCCTTGCGACTGGAGGAGACACGTAGGTGCACGGAATCGATCCCCGCCGGTGCACATTTACATTTATATGGGACCCGTCTTACGAAGTAATGCAAAAACTGCTACCGTGGACTTTAAATGTTGGCTGATGGTCAGCTTTGAAAAAAAAAAAGTCTAAATATCATGTGGGTGACGTTAAACTACACCAGTACTTCGGGTTTTTCACGAGTAAACAATATTAAATTGCCCAAGATCGTTTCAGATTAGAATTTTTGATCACCCGTTATTATACTGGTTATGTAAATTCAACACCTTCGAAAGATCATATCAAACATGTGCAAGAAGTATTTTCGTATTTTTCAACACACGTTGCACTTGAGACGTACGGGTTTTCGATTTGCAGATAGGATTTGGCCGTTTTCCTAAATAGGTTGTATTTGTAAACGCACAAAATCGACGATGATAATAAACCATAACAGGGTATTTGAAGCCGGCTTTTTTATTGTATGTTAGGTACTTAATCAGTTAGTAAACTGTACCGTTGTCAGCCCTAAAACATTTCATTGTTAAAAAGTGGTTAGGACTCCTACGCTATTGCTCATTGATCTGCTGCAAGACGCGACTTGAGATAACTTTCGTAATACAGCCAAGGACTGACAGTTCTAAAAGGTCTATACATGCATTCTCATTAGTTCACAACGACCAAGTCCACAGATTTCGATCGGCTCTTTGGTCGTTCACTGCGGTGGGGGCAATTAGAATTATTCTTAGACGAAGAATACAAATCAGAGAGATACTCAAAATTGCAGGTAAACCTAGCAATAAAATGTTTGTGACGCATTGCAACCTGTCCCATGCCTTGATTTTTGCCGGTACCTGAATAATGCCCATCATGTGTTCCCTGCCACTTGCAGTTTAACCGATAAACGTTTTGGTCGAATTCTCGTATATACAGATGTATGTAGATTTCTGAAAGGCAAGGAAGTATCCACTGACATACCCTGTGAGAAGCTTAAATCTGAATTATCAAAGGGAAACATCTCGATTCTAATTACGGTTACCGTTCCCACCCGTTGCGGGTCCATTCTGTATTTAAGCAATCGCCTACCGTCATTGCGCGATAAATTAGTCGTGTACAACGGCAAATGTAATAAAATGTTGACAAGGGACACACCCTGTCCGTAGCGCCTTACTTGAACGTCCGCCCAAACATCGACGGGAAATAATGAGCCATACCGCAGCTCTTCGCCGTGGGGACTAAGGGGACTAAGAATGGACTACCCACCCGGCTGTTGTTCACCATCAACACGTTGACTTTGATTACGATAACGAATGCAAAGAACAGCATTCACATACCGAGATAATGACTCAACCAGATATTTCCGCAGTCGAATGAATACGAAAGAGATGAAGAAAGAAGAAGCTAGAGAGATATTCAGAAGGACGATCGAATTGTTTATCTCGCGTACACAGCCACCACATCCCATGGGTACGTCCAAACAAGTCGCTGACTTGGGCTGATGCTGCCGGAAAGTGACGATCTCCAACGTTTATTGATTTTCACAGAAGATTTCCATTGACGTGGCTAAACACCGTCACTCCGTGACGCAGACGTCTGTAGGCGGATAACATTGATTCATTGAAGCAAGACACGCAGTCGAGTACAAGCACGGCAACGGTGGACGGCAATGGGCGGGAACGCTGGTTGCACAGTTACTCATTTGCGATAATTCATAGCCAATTGCTTTTCTTAGAGAGTTTGCTGGTGCTGCCGCTATGGCCGCATATCCTTGGGCAAAGGCTTCGCTACTTGGAATCGTGCTGTGCGTGGCCACTTGTACGCTGTACTAGTCTGTCCATACACTATTAATATTAGTTACAAGGACGGCGTGGTAAACAACTGTTGAGCATGCCAAAACTCTGCTGTTAGTCGGAAATCAACGGATTCAAAGGCTGTTCTACTTGGTTTGAAAGATTGCTTCAGTTTCACGTAACGTTCAGTTAATGTATGACGGTATACCGTTATCGTCATGTTCTGCTGCTGCTGAAATAATTACAATTAAAGTGATTAATGCATTTCACGTCGTTGTGCAATACTATGCAGCTATGTAAGAATGCCTCGAGCGTTGTCTTTGAGCAATGCAATTTCCTATATGGGACCTGCCGTTGGCAGCCATATCTGAAGTATTTCATCTATTGGACTAACTAAAAGGATTGCAACATATTCAAAAGCCTCCTCCGATTAACGGCATTCTCTTACTGAACCTTATTGCTGTTTTGATTTACTAATAATTTATTAAAAAGTATTTGGAGAACTTACACGTTAGCACCACTTGATTTGTGTACAGCCGGCTTTAAGTAAAATACGATTGATGTGACTCTCCTATGGCTCCACTAGATTTCACGAATAGGTTGTTATTTTTCGCAGTTTTTGTAATTATTGACTGATACTTATGTAGCCCCTATAAGTGAAAATACTAACTCTTTATTTAGATATAGTAGTTGTTGCAGTTAATCTTGGGGTCAAAGGAGACTTGGGATCATTCGCATCCCAATATCTCGACGACTTCTCCTCGAGTCCTTCAAAGAAATTCTCGAGAAGAATAGAACACTACAAATAAACTATTGGATAAGCCTCTACGATAATACTTATATACCTCTACAATAGTTATACCGCAAAAATATCGCTTGAAAAATAGTGTGAATGGTTTTTCACGGTTTGTTTGCTTTGAACGGTCTGCGCCCTAAAGAATACATGCATTCCAGGCACGTACGTATGGCTACCTCTATGTAGGATTCAACTGCTACACCGCTCCCAAAAATACAATTTCAAAGCCTTCCACGACCAGCGCGTCGTGATGACTATTCATGTTCAATAGGGCGGAGAAACGCATGTTCTTATCTGTCCGTCCACTCAATTCCACCCTTTCCGTTGAGCATCTTCATCTCTCGCGGCCCGTCCATCGCCCAATAGGAGAGGGCAGGTCCGTTCTAAGCCCCGCTCGGCCTTTTGGCCAACGCTCCAACAAGCTCACATCCACCGGTGTCTACAGACACATGTCATCGAGGCGGGAGACGTATCAAACAATATTTGAACGACGATTACGGTTCGTGCGTAAACTACATCGTAAACTACATTATATGTGTGAGGATGTCGTTGCCAGTTGCTGCTATGGACGTCGTTGCCGTTCGTCACTAACTTAAAGGATCCACCTTGGAGCTTCTTCCGGATACGAGGCAGGATGTAATGCCTTCGTGGATCACGTGACGCGTGACATGATGGACTATTCGATATGAGCATAGAGCATTATTGTACGGTTGTGCCCGTCGAGTGACCTGAAATTCGTAATGGATTTCGTGAGAACGACGGGCGTCGTTTTTTCGATTGTTTGCTTCCACCTGTGGATGGCACAGTCGGTACCTTACATTAGTCCCGAGGAATGCTCATGGGAGCTGATATCCGAACAGACGCCGGATGTGTCAATGGTGTGCAGTATTCAGTCACTGATTGGTGAGACAGAGCCAGCGAATTTCTCGTTGACCTTTCCCCGTCGTATGGCTCAACTGAGCATTCGGTGCGATAACAAATTGCTCAGAAGCGAGTTGGTCAACGGCTCGTTCAAGCATCTTCAGCTGCTGCAGAAACTCCACGTCGAGAATTGCCGGTTCGATTCGCTGCCATCGGACGCTTTCGCTGGACTCTCGAGTCTGAAGCATCTCGTCGTAAAAACGTTAAACAGTGACTGGACCGATATGTCGTTGCAAGTATCCTCTACAAGTTTCAGACCTCTAACGAGGATCGAATTCCTAGATCTCAGTACGAATAATATGGAGCGATTACCGGCGAACAGCTTATGCGGATTGGATCAGCTGCACTTTGTAAACCTCACGCATAACCAACTATCGAGTGTAGGTGATATCGGATTTACAACAGAACCACAGTGCCGTCTCAGCATCCAACAACTGGATATGTCGTACAACCGCTTTAAAGCTCTACCGGAGCGTAGCTTTGCATCCCTGCCTTCTCTCAAGGAATTGCGTTTGAGCCACAATCAGATAGCCAGAGCTGAGTCCGGTTCTCTGACCGGACTCGTCCAGCTCGAAACTCTCAACCTCGCGCACAATGGCCTGATCGCACTGGCGAGCGCCTTGTTTCGGTCCACGCCGAAGTTGTCCAAGCTGTACCTTAGAAACAACTCGTTAAGTGCGTTACCACCTGGACTATTCAATGGACTTGATCAGATCGTCGTTCTTGACCTAGCACATAACCAACTGTCGTCGCTGGAATGGCTGGGATCAGACGGGCCTCTGCATCTACATCATCTCGATCTCAGCCACAACCGCCTGGCGCGCCTCGACCCTGACGCGTTTCGTACCATAGTCGACGTCCAATCGCTCTACTTGCAAAACAACCTCATCGAGCATCTCGAATCGAACACGTTTGCTCTTCTCGCCAGTCTTCATACGCTGATGTTAAGCAGCAATCGCCTAAAAACGATTAGGAGCCATAGTTTTGTCGGTCTCTCAACCGTAACTACCCTCTATCTGGATCGCAACCGCCTCGAGGACGTCGATGCCGATGCCTTCAGCGACGTCTCAGCGCTACAGGAGCTTAACGTAGCCGGCAACCGGATCAGGACGCTGGATTTTCTATCATCGCTGACGATGTTGCGTTCCCTCGATTTGTCGGACAACGAAATCGAAAACATAGCCAATGCGTCCTATCAGGGTTTAGGTCACCTCTATGCATTGAATCTCATGGGCAACCGAATCGGAAATATCAGTCGAGGCGTGTTCAGCAACATGTCGTCGGTACGGATCCTCAACATCGCCCGCAATGGCATTCGAACCATTGAGCAAAACGCGTTCAGAGACGTATCGGAGTTGCATTATCTGCGGCTTGACTCGAACGAGCTCGAGGACGTCAACAACCTTTTCAGCAGCTTCCACGATCTCATCATGCTGAATATTTCCGCCAACCGAATACGCTGGTTCGATTATGCGCTGATCCCAAGCGGCCTCCAGTGGCTGGACGCACATGACAACCAAATTGAGCTACTCGGTGATTACTTCAACCTTGGTCGGAGCATCCGACTTCGCACCCTCGACGTGTCCTCGAACAGGCTAACCGATCTCGACGCGACGTCTTTACCCAGTGGTATCGAGATCGTCCTTCTAAGCAACAACAGCATTAAACGCATCCAGCCGTTCTCGTTCCTCGGCAAGCACAACCTAACGCGGGTCGACCTGACGAACAACCTCCTTGAGCACATCGACATGTCACTGGTTCGAGTGAGTGAGACGAATTCGAGTCGGCCGCCGCCCGAGTTCGCTCTCGCTCGCAATCCCTACCTTTGTGATTGTCATATGGACTGGCTGCAGCGTCTACAGAGTCCGTCGACTACACTCGACAACGAAGTCGGTTGGCAACACTCGCGAGTCGTCGATCTACCGAATATCGAATGCCGACTGGCATGGCCAAACGGGCCACAAACTCGACCGGTGGTCGATGTGAAACCTTGGGAATTTCTATGCGGCTACCGCAGTCATTGCGCGTCGCAATGTCATTGTTGCGATTTTCACGCCTGCAACTGCGAGATGCTGTGTCCGGACAACTGTTCCTGCTACCGGGACCATCTGTGGAACATCAACATCGTCGATTGCAGCACGCGAGGTCACTCCGTCGTACGAGTGCCCGTCGATGCCACGACGGTCTATCTCGACGGCAACGATATCGGCGCGCTAACTCCACAATCGTTTGCGGGACTCCAACGTGTGCAGACGTTGTTCGTGAACAAGTCCAATATCGCCACAGTGCATGGTCGAGCATTCGCGAGCATGACGAGGAGTTTACGCGTTCTACGGCTGAACGACAATCGATTAGCAACGCTCGCCGACGATGTGTTCGCCGGCCTCTCGACGCTCAACGAGCTCTACCTATCCAACAATCAGCTGACGTCAGTGAGCAATAGGACGTTCGTACATTTGGACAGTCTCCGAGTTCTACATCTCGATCACAACCACTTGGTCGAGATGTCGCTCCGGACGCTGCAGGGCAACGTCCGTCTTATCGACCTCCGTCTGGGTGACAACCCGTGGACGTGTCGCTGTGACTTCACGCAGCATCTCGCCGATCTGCTCCGTAAACGCGGCGACACGATGAGAGATATGTCCGAGGTGTCGTGTCTCTACAACGCAACGATGACGCTGCGGCTATCGGAGCTCAATGTCACAGACTGCGACAAACTGGCCGAAGCGACATCCCTCATAGAGCAGATTCGCTTTCAACCGGTCCGCGATGTCGTGTCGCTGTTCGTCAACCTCGGTTTCGTTTTGCTGCTGCTGTTGCTGCTGGGTACTGTCGTCGTTGTTCTTGTCACAGTTATCATCTACCGGAGGAAGGTCAAGATCTGGCCGTACGGCCGATGCGGATTACGACCGTGGTATCGACCGACGATCGAGGAAGAGAAACTGTTCGACGCGTTCGTCTCGTACAGTAAACGGGACGAACTATTCGTGGCACAAGCGCTTGCGTCGGAGCTGGAGTTCGGCAAACCGGCCTATCGTCTATGTTTGCATTACCGGGACCTGCCTACAGCTGGAGGATACCTGAGCGACGCCATTCACGAAGCGGTCGAGAGCTCGCGCCGGACGATCGTTGTCCTGTCGGAGAATTTCGTTAAGGAGGATTGGTGCAGCTACGAATTCAGATCTGCACACTGCGAGGTCTTGCACAACAGCTTCGATAAGCTCATCATCATTGTTGTCGGCCAAGTGTGCCACCACGAACTCGATTCGGATATTCGCGCTTGGATGAAGCACAGCGTTTTCTTGCATTGGGGCGAGCACAACTTCTGGGATAAGCTTCGCGCATCGCTGCCGAAAGCGAGGCAACGAAGCCTTCCGTGTTCTGACATCACATCTATGGCGGTGCACATATGACAGTAAAGGGGAGGCCAGAAACGTTGTGTGTGTGTGTGTGCGTGTGTGTGTGTGTGTCAAGACCAGCCTCACTCTTTTGTACGAGTGTTGTTCACAGCTCGATCTCATCCTCGACCGAACACCGTCATCAGACTACGGACAGACACAACAACAACAGACTACAGACATCGTCAAGTCCGATAAAAAGGAGCTTAGAAGGAGCTAGAAGGAGGATAGAACGTCGTACGACGTCAGAATTTGTAAGATATATGCCTACGTGCTGAGTTAATTGTAGTTGGCAGCCTGAAGTCAATACACTAGGTTGAATGGCTGTAACGAACATATCAAGGCACACATCTTGAAGCTAGTCGAATTGCCCGCCATTTAGGCAGTCTAATAAGGCAAACATTCTTGGGTCACTTGGGTTATTTTTCCCGCTAGTGTATAAAAGCTTCTGTATAAACCACTTGTACAGAGCGCCCTTTGTAACGACATTGATCACTGAATGCGGTGTACTTAATAAGCGAATGCGATCAGATAGGTATGGCCGAAGCTGAGACTTCCGCGCATCTCTGTGATATCCAATGAATGCAGCTACGACAAAAAATGACTTGACGTCAATTTTTATAAAGGCAGTGTAAATATGTATGTCTAGCTAGATAAGGAAGTATTCAGATAAAACCAGCTTTGACGGTGCGAGTTTGATGTCATGATAAATCGGGTCTTGATACGTCGAAATCGAGTTCCTTAGCGCCCATGTTAAGCGCGGGCGTGTCTCGGCATGAATCCACTGTGAGATCACAGCACCGTGACTACACCCCTAATGGAGAGCTGTAACATCGATGAAAATGTATTCTATATAAGAGCGAAGCTATTGCTATCTGTTGAACGCAATGGACGAACGCGTTTGTCTGAAACATATCGAAATGCCCGAGTTTCAAGGATAGCAAAGGTCGGTGGAAGGAATCAAGTTTTTGATAAATCGATACAAAGTTAAGACATCTTTCCAAGAACAATCGTTATCACTGATTTCTCTTTAAAGCCTTTTCGTCCGGAGGTGTAAATGATGAGAAGCCGACATTATAAGAAATTTGTCATGGGAGAATTGTAAAAACGAGGCGTATCTATAAGGGTGGTGCCTTTCACTAAAGAAAATGCCTCACGGGTAAGTTTCAAATTTAATCCGTTTCGCTAATGGTGTTAACTGCAGTTTAGCTCAATGTTTTTTTCTATCTGTACAAAGCCGAAATTATACAGGCGCTCGTCGATTGCAGCGATAGCTCTGTTACGAAGGACAGACCTATAATATACGTAAAATATACGTATAATATGCGTATAGGTGTAACGATGATGCTTTAATTGGAAAATTTGTGTAGAAGACTAAACAGGCGCTGGTCTCAAACCACATAAGATGAGGTTAAAGTCGAAAAGTTCGTTGATTGAAGGCGGCATAAATGAGTCCCGAAAAATATTAATAAACGTGAATCGCTGTGTCTGGGTAAAAAACTGCTCACTTAATATGCAACGGCTAACGAACTAAGATGCTGAACTTTATATATGTATATATAGATATATATATCTGCAGTGTTTCACTAGGGTTCGGAAAAACAACAATTAAACTTTCGGTACTTTAGGTAGGTATGAGATTAAAACGTTGAAAATACACAACTTTCGCAATTCAGACACCAGACTAGAGTACAACTATAAATGCAAGCTATATCCCATCTAAAAACGTTCTGCTAATTATATGTTGCAGTTCTTAGTTAGAAACACGAGACAAAATAGAAAGTGACAACAGAACCCTAGCTTTGTATGTGAACGCCGCACTTAAATGACCTGGACCTTGACCAAGTTTAATCCTGCCTTTAGAGTGTGGCGATTGCTTCGTTACAGCGTAGGATTTCACAACTCACAGAGCGAGCGTATGTTTTAAAACACATCGTTTTACAGTAAGAGGCTTTTTTCTACAAGGGTAAGTTTAATTGCAAACATGTAGGTTTTCAAATTACGTAGTCGTGTATTGGTCTTTGGCACTTTTGACGTGAGATTGACTAAGCTTTGTTTACCAGTCGTATTCAGTTTCGCTGCAATCAGACATTACTTACTACACAGTGATCAGTGTACGCATCGAAGCCATATCGACACGACTGTCGCGGTGCTCCTTCGAATCGAACCCTCAAAATTGAGGCGAGGAGCGAGATGATCGGGCTATAGATATCCGCGTCGGAAGAAGCGGTCAATACCGTCTCTCAGCATACGAATACCACGTAGAGAAACAGACACCTTGAATGGAAGCTCACGCAAAAACGCTCGGTAGAAAAAAAATCGGTGGAATTATTCAATTCCACCGATAACATATAACCGGTTAAATTCCAAGATGGCGCCTTAAAGGCAGTAGCGATCAACCCAAGGGCTGCTCGATAGCCAGCTACTTCTGAACAGCCACTGCTGTTAGCGTGTCAAATAGTCAAACTCCGCATCTGCTCCTTGGCATACAAGGCAGTTTACAAAGGCCACTCTCACCTGAATTTTAAGCAAACGCCCTTACTAACCGCCTACGCTCTCGAGCAGCCCTTACACTCGAAACTCCGGCCGAGTGATCCACGGTAAAAGGAAAGCCCATCACATGAAATCACGTAAAAAAGCTCTTACGTGAGATTGCTGAAAATTTCGGTTGAAAACTATTTTCTAAACGATTTATTCGTGGATTCTCAAACATTCTAGCATTGTCCGCAATTCCGATGAATTCGGGTAATCTAGCCCGGAAGGTCTGCTTGAATGTTAAGACAACCAAATGAAGTAGTATCCTAAAAAAATCTCCTTGACTATTGGTTAACGATGTTTTCGGTGTTAGTAATTTTAAGGGAACAATGGGAAACTTCTCAGCCACCTGCCCAAGTTAGAAGCAACAATGGCTAGATCGCTTCAAAAGTCCGCCGTGATTTTATGGTGTGATTGTCCATGCCCTGTGCCATGATTTTACACTAGACGAATATAAATCGACGAATAAACATAACTACATAATGCGGGCAACCAGCTCAACTCATCCTCAGCATTTGAGAGTTGGCCTTAGTTCCCCTCAGCGCATGTAAACCATCACAATGAACAGTGGGTAGCATCTAATGATTGTATGAAGATGCTTAAGAAAGAGTCTCAGTGTTTCATTTAGTGTCTCCGTGAAGCTTAATTGTTCACTTGTGCTTGTTTTCATCTTGTTGTTTTTTGGAGGGTCGTGTACAATACCGGTTTATATTCGGAGAAGGGGTGGACCTGCGTTTGCCTTATACACAGACCATGGGAAGAGCTGGATCATCAACAATCACAATTCATCGCGCAATCAACACGCAATCAATTCACATGGCAATTGCCTTCAATCGGCAAACATCTCGTCATCATCATTACCGTCATAGCAGTAATGACGTTTGATGTTGACGTCAAGTGACTCGTTCAAAAGCACGAACATAACCTATCCGATTGGCGGGTGCATTTCTGCAGCAGAGGGCAAGAAAGTGATGTGTGATAACACGAGTCCGCGGATTCGTTATGATAGGCCTTTGTCGTGGTGAGTTTTCCCAAACATATCTTCACCGCGTTCCACACGATCGCAGGGTACTGCCAGCAACCGCCGCCTATCTGAAACGGTCACTCGTCCCGTTTCCACAGAGATGAGCCCACGATGTGGACAATTCACCGTCCGAATCCAATAGACGTATGAGGCAGTACTCAAGTATGAATTGCGTCCGTGTGATTTTTGGACACACGAGTGAGTGAGAGTGGTATGCGTATGTGTGTGCGCCTATAACCGTTGGAGGAATTGGTAAGTTCCTCCAGCCGTGTTAATAAAGTCCTCTTAGCAGCGATTTCAATCGATTGTATTCACATGGTGGATGCACCGCTGGCCTCACGTAGGCTCGAATAACCACAGCACTTGACCCGCTACTCGTTGCAACTATGTTTTCCTGCTATTAACGACTAAAAGCGGTCTCACAGCTTGAAACTCCGATACGTCATGTACGGGTACTATCTCTTGCAAAGATAGGAAGCACTATAGATAACAATGAAACTCGTGATTTAATTTTTATTCCCAGAGTACTCATCGCGAAGCTGCGCCAGCTCGATTGTCATTACTTCTATCAGCAATTAGGTGTGCTTGTCTCAGCAGCGTTTCTACTTTCTTAATGTAATTCGCCAAGAACAACAACTCGCTGGATATATAGAGAAAACTGAAATGATAATTCTAAAAATGTGTGCGCTCATTTAAATAGCGCTTAGGATAGCAATTGCTTTATTGACGGACTGCACAAACTGAGTGTTTTCCATCAGAATGTCAATGGGATTTTTCGTTGTGAGGTGCGCTGTTTAGCATGAGGTTTTTTGCGTGAGTGTCATCAATCTTGGTTGCAACGACGTACAATAGACAATATTTCTAGTCGTTCATTTCCTATAAAGGTTTTATCCGTACGTATTTATAGGCAAATACGATTTTTGTTTGGCGTTCGGTTTGAGACTCAGCTCGCAAGACCTGCTAGAGAAACACTTTGATCGGATCAGATTATTACGTTCCAAGAAGTTGGGGACTCGACGTCGGCAATAGCTTACTTTCCATGGGACCGAAAGCTGTGAAGTATTCAGCCTGTACCCAACATTTAGATGGCACCCTATGAAACATTTGTTTCATTTCGAGAGGCAATCCGGTAACAACCATAAATCGCGGCCTGCTGTTCCATAAGAATTTATTCTGTTTTGTTTTTTCTCTTTCTCTAACGTGCTTTCTCTCTCTCTCCGTTCTGCCTATCAGGAAGCCAGGAAATCGTTTAGCGACTGCCTCAGAGTGTTGTGCATCTATGGACACGCAAGGCTGAGACAGCCGGTAGTCGTTAAAACGGATGACGCGGTTTTGCCTGAGAGTTATAGTCACTTCATCATAGCCAATCGGTTTTCCGCCAACAGACATAGTTCAAACACAGGACTTTCGTCTTTTTCGAGGCTCCTGGAGCACATGTGTAACAACCTGTTGAAGCTTAGTTATGAGATTAGGCTGATGGCGCTCCAGTCAAATGTCTAAAGAGTTAGCTTATCAGGTCCGTATGCTCCACGCATACTTATGTCAGCTTTTTATTTCTGTTCTGTGCAAAACCAACAGAAGGTTAATGTTCAAATATTTTTTGATATGCGGTTTCATTTTTGATAAGCAGAATACACGTTGTTACTTTCATTCTTGTGCCTATGGTCGTATTCGCAACCTGGCTGTAATAATCTTAATAAGAGAAGTTGCGATTAATTATTTCATAATATAATGTGGCATGGCGCAATAATGTAGTACATAATATTTGCTAATAAAGTTTTAGTCCGAAATTCGCTCAGCGATATAATATAATCTTGTCATTGAATTTCCGAAATGTATCGAGTGAAAATTCCTGAGAAATAGCGAGTATTACTTTCGTACTTTCGAAACGTACTTTGCGCACCTAAAATAGCATTGCGTAATTTAGTATATCGTATGCGTAGAGTTCCCAGCAAGCAGCTGCCTATTGACTGAAGCCTAAGCGCTTATGAATCGTGTATTTATGTACCAAATAATCTAGAATAGAACCTTTCGGCGTTAAACATGGCGCTAACCAAGCGACTAACCATCATAAGATGCGACCATCTTTAGCCGTGCTTGTTTTTGGATGCATATTCTGAAACGGTATTTGGCAATACTGGCGTAGTTTAAGGTAATGGAAAAATATTTCTTTAGAAGAAAACGACTTTTTCTGAGTAGGAAGAATAAGAACGTACCTGTTTGGTCGCTTGTTACTTACCAACTATCGGCAAATGGGGTGCGCTTATATCTGGAGAGTAAGAAAAGTCGTGCACTGCGATTTTGATGTTATTACTCTTACTATTACTTATTATGTATTATCCTTATTGACTACACAGCGTTTCAGGCATAACATGTTATTATTATTATTATGTTATAATTATTATATGTGACTGATGTATATCCGCATTCGTTTTAGCGCTCACAGTGCCCTAACTCGACCAATATCCCTTGTAATACCACAATCGTGCCATGACCACGCGCAGCGCTCGGCTCACATTCTGTCTCCTAATTGAAAATGCTGTTAGAGCCATTCGAGCGAGTGGCAGCTGTAACACTTCGAGAGCGATCCGAATCGCATAGGCACATTCATATATGTCATCTCGTTCAACCAATAGCACTGACGTAAAGACAAATTGAGCTATATCTCTCAAATACGAGAACCAAATAGGGCGTGTGGGCTGGTTGGGTCCATCGAGGACTTCGATACGTGGAAGATGACTGGGTCTATGCTGGATATCTGTCACCGGCTAATGGGTGGATATTAAGATTGGCCCAGCTGACAGAGTAGGAATTGGACAGAATAAAGGAGGTTGATAGAGAAAGGGAGAGAAACATTGTTCCCATGTAGGAACTCATAGGGGCCCCTTACTGTGGTTGGCAACGATAGCGTCAAAGCCTCTGATGACAACACCGTATGGGTGCATCGCTACAGAGCTTGCTTCGGTGTCGTCCAGGGAAATAATCATGTCATTACAGTGAGTAGCTTCTGAGAACACGTTGGACGAGTTTACGAAATCACATCGCGTCAAGCCATCATTGTAAAGGCCTTCACAGCTCAATAAAGCCGTTAACCGTAATTCGTAACCTGACTTTTAACAAATATAGAACGTGATCCCTGAAAAATAAGTTGTGATACGCTCTGACACATGTGTTTCCTGCTTGATCGACTCCGATACAAAAACTATTTACATGCCATTCGGTTAGTTCATAATAATCTGTTAGAACAAATGCCTTCAATGATTCGTAATTATCAAATAGGAAAGAAACGATAAAACCACCCTAGACCTCTAAATGATCAACATTGAAAATTTAGGTGCAATTGATATGAATCTGTATGTCGAGTCCATGGCTTGGCGCATTGCGCCTTACGACCGGAAGAGACATGTAGGCGCTCAGGTTCGATCCCTGCTACTGCACATTTACAACTGTGGGCTTCGTCTTATGAAGTAGTGAAAAAAGCGGTACCGTGGACGTTAAAAGTTGGCTGATGGTCAGCATTAAACAATTTTTATTATACATAAATATGTATATCAAAAGCGAATGGTATAATATTAATAGCTAATTTATCTTTCTACGGAGCTCGAAGATAAAACTCTGAAATTAACGTCGAGGTACTTAAACTATGGAAGTGTTTCAGAGATGGCTATTTCAGAACTCCCAGTGCAACGGGTAAGGTAGTGGACACCCCTACCAGAGGTGAATTCCCCAGCAGCATTGACAGAAACTGGCCTGTTTAATAGTGTTCGGCTGTATCAAATCGGTTTGAGCAGTGATTTGTATTCTGCACTCTGTCTGTAACACAAAAGTGGCTTTCACGTAACCACCACTTCACCTCAATTAGGTTTGTTCCGTGGCCTTACGTTTAAAAGTAGTACAACCGTAAAAAAGACTGCAATATTTCTTGTCGCAGACACTTTAGTGCAGGAGAAATCAGCCGAGACTCATGAAGCTGATTGTAAGAAAATGAGCGAAGACTCTTTTTACCGCTATGTTAGCTTACGTTATTTTGATACAGTTGGTGAATAGCAAATTTTATGGGTGCTGACCTACATAATCAATACATTCACATTCACTCCTATTCAGACTTATACAATCAATTCTGTTAAGCCACTGATAAGCAGATGACTCTACCTCAGCAACTTTTGCTAAATTAGACTTTCCTAAAAATGAACGTTTAGCCATCATAGAGTGCAGCGCAGTGTACGGCGTCCGTCCAATGTCGGAATAAGATAGCTTTCCTCACGTGCAATTTAAAAAATTGCACGTATTTCTATGATACAGCGTGATATTGTTCAATTATACACTATAGTTATCCTTATAATATGATTCAAATATGTATCTAAGAAAATACAAATGAAATGCAGACCACTGCGTTAGGGAGTTAATCCGAAAAAGAAGAGAAATCTAGCCCACCATCAGCACTTGAGGAATTAAAAAAAGTTAATAATCGGAAGCTTTATTCTAAGTAGACTCAAATGTAATAGTTCGGCTGCCGTTTCCTGCCGCTCTAATCAGCCTGCCAGTCGATGCGACATTGTCTTCATTGTGGGAACTTTTTTGTGTAGATAACTAAGATGTTATGATTAATTATCGGCGACACTGGCTGGACGCCTGCCTCCTTCGTACGGAGAACCGAACAACCAAACACACGAGGGCTGGGTAACAGTCTCTAGTCGGCTAGAATTCATACTTAGTGGGGCACCTTCACCTTCCACGAACTGTGTATCACGTGAGGCTGTTCATCATGACGGTTAGGTGAGCCTGTTGTCTGTTCTAAAGTTTTTGTGGCGGGAAGCCTCAAAGTTTCGATGTTTAGGTGACCATAATGCGGGTGACCTCAAACGGAAGCACATGCTTGCTGAAGCCAGATGCACGTGTGTGTGCACTCAAGCGGGTTAAAAAACTAAACCTAACTGTACCATTGCGAGTAGCCGTTGTGGATCTCTCTTCAGGTAGCTAAATTTTTGTCCATGCTAGGCGGCTGCCTTTTCTTCTTTATCTTTTATTTGCGTGACAGGGTTAAATATATCTATTTTTGACAGTTTCGGTGTCTATGAACACTTATCTAATGGCTTTTTCTCGCCAGTAACCAGATAGGGGTCATCTCTTCGTGAGAGTGTTGGTACCTGCGGGTGGGCGTCGGCAATATATTCTGATGGTTTGATAGACTTTTCCCAAGTTTAATTCGAGGCCAAGTTAACGACGATGGAAAACCGTACGCTAACATTTTCTCCTCCAATAAACAAAGTTCTTGGCCCTAAAAGAAAATCCACTGTCAGTACTTTTGGGCTTCAAATTTCTATTTCGGCTTCTATGGTATGGGGTCTCATTAACTTGATAATACCTAAAAAATCAGAATATGGTACGGAGACCTAGCTTGACACGTTGATTTAAGCTTGAACGCACTCAAATCGAGATAAGTGCGGCCTGCCAATCACAGGTGACTATGATTGGCGTTTCGGCCACGGTATGAATGACGGTACAAATCATGATAAGGACTAAAGAGAAAATACGATAAAATGCCTAATTCCTTTATGCATTCGTCCATATTATTGCTACAATTTTGGAAGCTACGAAGGTATTATCAACCAAATTGCTGGAAATCTGAGCACGGCAATCGACTCTAAGTGCTCATCTTAAATATTTTAGATGTATGTCTAAGGAAATTATTGTGGAGGTTAAGCATCTTTTCTATTCAAGATCATGTACGACAATAAATACTATTCCTAGCATATATAAAAGCTATTCCTAGCATTTCACACATAATTTCAAGATGACGGTTGTTTTACACAGGGGATTTCTATATGGTTCGTCAGCAAAATGGTGACTATACGATGTGATCAATAACGAGTTGCTATAAGCGAAAAACGTGTGCACACATTAGCAAACGCATGGTGGTGAAAAATAATTAACCAATCTTAGCACACGATAATTAATATCGTGACATCCCTGTTAATTGTGTCAATGAATACTAGCGTTGTCCTTCATTTGGTAACATACACAAACACGTGGCATGATATGGATTTGCGATGTTTATGGTACATTATCACGATCAAGTGACCGTTATTTACGACAGGAGTTAGCTACAGCCGGTAGAATGGTCTAGTAAAAGTGCGAAACTTATATCTTATATCGTTCGTGCCAACTGAAAATTGAGGGCGCCTGAGATGCTAACGACCGCATTTTTCCGCAGTGCAATTGAGTTATTAATTGGGTAACCCATCGCTGCCACTTTAAATTCCGAGTTTCGGCACGGCAAGACCTATACCCAGCGTACTCTGTTTTATTCAACAAAATGGCCAACGAAATCACTAGTGTTAATTTAAGGCGCATCGTGTCGAAAAGTTAAAGTCACCTATCGAGCAGCGGCATTATGTATTGCTAGGCAGCCTAGGATACACTAGAACATTACAATTAAGGGGAGTGGATGTGTGCAAATTCTAATTGCTGCCTGAGATTCTTCTCTTCAATTAAAACCTTTTTAAACAATCTTAGAAATACATCGTACCTATTAATTTTGCTTTTATGTGTGTAAGCTCGTAATAAAAGTGTGCATTGAAACATACTGTTAGACAGTGAAGACGAAACTACTTCAAGCTATTATCACCAATATTGGACGGAGGAATCAATCAAACACACACTAAAAATTTGAAGAAACCACATTTACCTGTAAATGGAAGGTATTTATAAGTCTATATATACACCAATAATTTAAATGCCATTACTTAAATGACAGAACAATAAAATTTGCTTCATCTGGAGCATTTGTTTGGAACTTCCCCCTATTATTTCGCTCCTCTTTACGGGGTGCGTGCATTTATTAAATTATCGTATTTGTGTTTACAGCGGACTGCCTCCAGGAAATCCGCTGACCCGTTTCACGTTCCGACACATCGTTGTCACAATTCATAGCCGGCACGCGACCGTTGATCACACAAAGCGCATATCAGGGTATCACAGCATCAGCTTCTACCACGCTGTAACCACGAACTAGGGTCAGGTAAATCATTGCTATTTGATTTTCGCTAGCGATTTGCTTCGACAAAGCTTAATGGTCTCTTTTAGATTCTTTTAGAAAAAATATGACCGGAAGTATGGGAGGAGCGCCAACGCTCACATAGGAAATACACTGACCAGCACCGACGTGTTCATTTCATGAAGTGTGTTGGCGCACACACAAAAACATTACTTACAGGTCTCCCAATGCACAAAAACGATGTATAGCAGCAAAAAAAACAACGGATTAACTAACGGATTACCAAGTTTCGTTATATAAGAACACACGTTGCTCAGAAAGAGAAGGCAAGAGAACCCTATAAACAGTGTAGTGAGTTTGTCCTAATTTAGGGTTCGATTCGATTTTACCAAGTGGTTGCTCACTCAAATCTGGATACAATTGACATGCGATGGTTTCGTATATAATTAACGAAGCTTAGAAGTGCCGTAATATCACGCGGTAAACACTAAGTAGCCGTGGCTTGTAACTGTTTTCGAGAGTATTACATGTACACTTGCGCACTAAGAATTAGTAGAAATTGCCTATAGATTGAAATTATGCATACTTGAAGTTCAACAACGGCATGTTCAACAAAAAGCGAAAACTTTCAGATTGGCGTCGTAAATAGAAAGCTTCAGGGCCCTTATCTCATCAAGTACATTTCCGTAGCGCCTATGAAGAAAAAGTAAAATACTATGTACGCTTTCGTACAATCAAAAATGAATGTGTGAACGAATCTGCAATAACACATTTAAGTAGGACGCGTTTCTTAAGAAGTTACTTATTATATAACAAACATCAGGGCCGGCTGACACCGGACCGCATTTTGTATAGTACTATAATAAAGTATCAAGGCTTGTTTTGCTGTGAAAACGGCTAAATAGAAGATAGAAGGGCAATGAACTTGATTTAGTGCATGATTGACAAAAGCTTATACGTAAATTTTTGTCTAAGATGTTTTTTGTTGTGTCGCTAGAAAATTTGCATTTTATGCAGGCAACT
This sequence comes from Tropilaelaps mercedesae, assembly GCA_002081605.1. NCBI lineage: Eukaryota > Metazoa > Arthropoda > Arachnida > Mesostigmata > Laelapidae > Tropilaelaps > Tropilaelaps mercedesae. The sequence continues at coordinate 14,419 of MNPL01013505.1, read as the reverse complement.
GAGTCCATGGCGGTGTTTTCAGGTCTTAGCAGCAAAGCAAAAGATCAGAAGACAGAAATTCCCGCTAAGATGCCACAGAACAGCGCACTGTTATTTTAAATAAGCTGAACTCTTTACACACAAGTTACGGGCAAAAGCTCTAATTACACTGCGATTGGTACAATGCTCGTGACATGTGTGAATATTTAGTGACGGTTACCTCGGCCAATCATACGTACATATACATAGAAAAATCTATGAACAACAACCTGGGATAAATATTCTTTAAACGTAGTTAATATCATACAGATATAAATTATCTATACATGGTATCATGTTGCGGACCCTTTTTTAGAGTCTTAACACGACCAGGCAACTTTCTATGTCTTAGCACAACTACTCAGTAGTATAATTCATTAGCATGTGAGGCTTTATGTAATCGGCTTTTCATTCTTCTTCCACGGCAGAGTCGAAGTTTATCCTGAAATGAAGTTACGTGACTTATTACTGAAGCGGGTTCAACTCTTTTTAATAATTATTTAAGGTAAATATACACACACATACAAATATATATACAACTTTACGAAGACCACCTTTCGTCGTTGTTCCATATATATATATATATATATATATATTAGCGAAGCATAGACGAAAGCCTAGTGTCGGCACAACTTGTGAAGCAAACGCTCTTTGCTCGCATTCATCGCTACCTTCTCATTATTTCTGGCACCCTATAAATGCCAAAATACTCGATTGTTCGAAATAGCGTTTATATGTACGCAGATAATTTTGCATGTCTATATAAGCGTGCTTCTACACATTGATACTGGTTGATGCATCGCTAGCGACTGCTACCGTAATAGGTCATTTTGTGTCAATTTACCGAGATAGTTAGTCCAATAGACATCGGGCGGGTTAAAGCTTGGGCGAAAACAATCCGAAATATCCCCGAGCGATATAGGCATAACACCGAGCATTACTCGCAAGGTCTGATAGTGCTGGTGCATGTAGACGTGTTCCGCTCACCCGTTGAGCCATGCTTTTGTTTGCTCAACTCGGTTTTGAAGTTCTAACCGTCGCCGAATAGATGGATGGCTAAACAATGGAGGCATGATGCTCGTAGAAAATGTGTGCATGTACGTCAACAAGCTAATCTTCGAGACGATATTGAAATAACGAGTATATGCGGCTTGTAGCCGGCTAGCTGCGTGAATATGTGCCGTTGTACAGAGTATGATTGCCTCAATAACTATAAAAACAGGCGATAGACATTAGTAGCTAAAAGGAGCGAAAAAAAATCGAAATTATGCTAACGTGTTGGAAATGTTTTATCAACAGCCAGTATGTACCTATGAACTTGGACAAATTTTATTAAGGTCTCAGGCGGTCTCAGAGGTGTATAGACGTAAAGTCTTCCGCTTACCACAAGCTTTGAACGGAATCAAGCGACAATCTACCTTGAGAAATCAACGTGAGCGTATTTTCGTTTTATAAATAATAGCTCAAACGTTAAAAGTGAAAGCCAATAATGATGGCGAAACGAAGCGTTTATAATTTAATAGTGGCCGATTTTTTACCAAGGAGCACAATCCCACGTCATGATTTTTTTTAACCAGATAAGCCCCGTTTAAGCTAAACATACATAGCTTTACATTCAGCAAAACCTCTCCGTCTGTTCCACTTTCTGTGGAGCACAAAGAAATGAAAGTAACCAAATTTACGGCTCAAAGAAATGAGCTAAAACCTGATAGATATCGTTTCTGAGTTGTAATATTCCGTATGTTGCATCTAGATAGTCGTCTACCCAAATTTGTATTTGGGGTGAAACAGTGAAACAGAAAATTAGTGGCTTCTAATGCTGTCAGGTGTGCTTATATATGCCTATTATATACAATACGGAATAAAGTACTAGCATCTTTCTTCAATCGTAGTACCATAATGAAAATTCGAAATCAGCCCTTACCCTGTCAAGGGCGATGCGTCTACAGAGGTGAGAGAGCTGAGAGGTTTCAATCCAAGCAAGAAATATTTCTGTTATATCCTTACATATTTTCACGGCTCGTCATATGACAAGATGACGTTTTGTCCAGAACACTTCCTTTGACAATATACGTACACGACGAAGACATATACGAAGACGTACACATTCGCAATACTCAAGAGTTGATTCAAGATAGCTTTTATTTTATTGCTATTGCTCAAAAAATTAAAATTGCTGTGCCTGATCTCGGTAAGGGCCTCATGCTAGACCACCACCAGATTAAATTAATCTACCACTCTTCAGCTTTGCGGAGCTTTATAGCACACCTTGCTTAGCGACCAGTGAACCTTCCCGATAGAGTTCATCAATTATCTGGTCATACTTTTTGCGAACTAAAGGTCGCTTTATTTTCAGCGTTGTGGTCACAAGACCGTTTTGTGGGGTAAATGGTACGGATTCGAGGTATAGATTGCGGATTTGTTGCAGCTCATTAAGGTCGTGGTTCTTTCCCACCGCACGCAGTTCTTCTAGACAGGCTTTTCGCACCGAAACATCCTTGCACAAATTCTCAAATGTTGTCTCCGGCCCACGTACGAAACCTTTGTCTTTCGCCCATTGTAGGAATAGCGTCTTATTAGGAACAGCTATTGCAATACAGAACGACTCCTCTGAGCGTCCATCGACGAAAATATCATCCATAAATATGACATGACTATAAATCGCTTCAATCTTCTCAGGTGTGATATACTCTCCCTGTGCCAGCTTGAATATATCTTTCTGGCGGTCAATCATGACCAATTTTCCCTCCTTAGTCCATCTCGCCACGTCCCCACTCGCAAACCATCCGTCCTTTAACACCTGTTTGGTTTCCATCCCGTTATTATAATATCCTTTGAATAGGTACGGTGAGCGGATATAAATCTCGCCGATGTCGTCCTTAGCGAAATATCCTAAATCGGGAACATCAACAAGCTTGATCTCAACCGATGGAATAGGTGCTCCGATGTGGCCAGCAGTGAGATCAAATGGTGAGGTAGTAGTCGCAAGCAGGGCTTCCGTGCTGCCATACATTTCAATAACAGCGCAACCGCATGTTACTTTGAAGAACTCCAATACGCTCGGATTAAGTGATGCTGAAGCACTGACAATAATGGAGACTCTGCCACCCAAAGCATCGCGAATCTGCTGGAACGCGAGTTTGTCGTAAATCGTATTATTTCGAAAGTTACCTTTCAGCATTAGGTTCCTTTTTTTTCTATAACAGTAATGGAAAAGAGCTCGCTTGAAAAAACTCGCCTTCTCAAGCGACTTATGAACTTCGTTGAACATCCGGTTCATGATACGGGGCACCATTGGAATATTATGAGGTCGAATAATCTTCAAGTCATTCGTGAGCGTTTTAACATTACCACGCCAGAACATTGCGGTGCCACCATCTATTAGGGACAAGAGCTCGAACATGATCCCGTAGATGTGTCCTGTCGGCAGGAAACAAAATGTATAGTCTCCCACTCTTCTGCGTATGGGCTTCATTAGGCCACTCGTCACGCGATACGCTTGTAGCAGACTTTCGTGGGTGATAATGACGCCTTTCGGATTGCCGGTAGTTCCTGACGTGTAAACCAACCCAAACGTATCTGAAGGGTCCGGTGGGACAAGGTCATGCGCTTTACCCTCGCCGAGCTTTAAAACCTCATTCATACTAAGTATCTGAATGTTTGCAGCTTTTGCACGCCTGCGTAGATCTTTACTAGGCTCAGGTTTGCTGATAACAATCGCCTTGATAAATGCCAACTCGGAAGCGTGCGCGATAACAGCCAAAGCCTTTGCTTCGGAATCGACGAGGTATATTGGTGGTTTACCTTGTTTCAGAATGTTTCGAACGGAGTTTACGTCGAGATTCGGATAAATTGGCTGGAGTATCATGCTCATTGAGGTTGTTCCATACATCGCTTCAAGATATTCTTTCGAAACCGTAAGATTTGTTGCTACAACATTTTTCGGCTGTGCTCCTAATTCACGTAACGCCGCGCTCAACTGCTTTGCCTCTGCGAAGAATTGGTCATAGGTAAGAAACCTCAGCTCTTGCGTCTCCGGGTCAATCCAGCCGCAAATGTTTCGTGTTACGGTGTTCACAAGGGCCGCATTTTGCAGTGCTTCGTACACTGTACGAGGAAATCGAATCGTTTTTTCCATCTCGATGTCCGCCGATGTTACTCGGATTCGGTCGGGGCCTGGCAAAATGCGGCTCATATTGTTTAGGAATTCAGGCTTCCGATATAGTTGGTATATTTCTTCTGGAGTTGCTGGCTTTTGTGTCGATTTCCACACAAAGGAACGAGTGTTGAGGCCCATACGCCAATGGGCTGGCAGCGTCCGCTGCATTGGGATCAACCTTGCCAGTAGAAACATGGCTGAACAATTTGAACTTTAGCAGTCCGTTTACGCAACCTAAATTCTACAGCCCACTGAACAAAAAAGGCACACACTAGATAAGAACATTGGCAGAGGCTTGTTAAAACATGACATACAGTCAACGACGTTCACATAAGTTTTGCCGCCTTAAAAACTAAGCTACGTTAAGTTGCATTATCCCTTCGCGGCTTAAACACAAGGATCTAGGCAGCCTGTTCGTACTAGTGATAACGACTGGACATATTCCATGTGCGGGCAGCTACATGTCAAATCTAACGCGACTACCTTGACTGGGTTGTAATAACGGGCCACCGATGCCATCTACTAGTTGGAGTGGATTATTAATTACAATTAATAATTACAATCTCTAACGGCACGAATACTATCGTAAAATATGGTCGATTAGGAAAACTGTCCGCAAATCAAGGACACCTTGGGGGTCCATAGCTGCCCTACATCTTTTTGCAAACAACTGCGCAGCTAATAGTCGTTCGTTTTTTTTCTATTTAGCGATTCACCTCCAGAACCACTGTTCCACTTCCGGTAGACACTCAGCTGCTGTATAAGTCTCTTCCAAACTGGCTAACTGTCGAACTAATTCTTTAGGAAGATAACACAGGCATTCCTGTAAGAATTTATAAAGGTGTTTTACTCATCAGGGCTCTAGATCGCCCACTAACCCATCGACGATGAAAATGAAGTGTCTGAGATGTTTGATATGTTAGTCAAGATATACACATGCATGACAGTAATTATGATCCTTTGATTTGGTGAAAAAGTCATTCTGTGCTTTATAAATATCTTCTGGCGGTGTCCCCATTATACCTATCCTACATAGAAAAGCCCTTACCATACCTAAAAGAATTAGTTGTCATGTCATTTTATCCTTTCATAGATTTCTCTATGTGTAAGTAAGTGTGCAGGCACATCAATTTAACAAAGCTATACTTGTCACAATGCTCCTATTACTTATTTCTCCATTACATATTGGTGAGGTAAACTATATCCATACACTACTACATAAATACACATGTCGTGGCAGCTCTATGATTAAGGCACCATGACCCAATTTGCATATCGCATAGATATGCTTTTAAGCGCCAGACAGCGCTTTGTGACATACTACCTGCCCAGTACCGTTTTCTTACAGTTTATTATTAGAAATTAGTAAAAATTCTTATTTACAAGAGAATTTAGTGCTTACCACTAGCAGAGTTTAATAAGAAGCATCACGAAGGACACAGACAGATGGTGATCAGCCCAGATGAAGAGAGAGACTATAACAAACGTTTTTATAGGTTTTCGTTTTTATCAAATTTTAATGCGAAATTCGACTTATATTATTGAGTTCTTTTGCGCAATATAATTCGTATAGTTAGTAACGACGTGTAGTTGGTAAATAGACTCGAAGCCATAACACTACTTGTGTATATTGTCTCAATGCGCTAAAAACGTGATAAATTTTCGCAAGACTTTCAAGATCTGTCCAAGATCACGCATTACTTTGCACGTTATACTTGTGTGCTGCATAACTGTATATGAAGTAAGTTGCTTCTTGCCCAGCCGCACTGAGGGGATGTTTGCTGTAAACACATCACCCGAACATAGCTCACGTCCACTTAGTGTTTTTCAAAAAGGCAGAAGAGCATCTGGACAGCTTGTTGTTTTCTTATAGTAGCATCATCCAAAAGTGATGCCGTGGATGTTTAACCTTGCTGAAGGGACAATCCTTGAAGAAACGAATATAAGTATCGGTCGAGTTTAAAGAGCTTTCATTCGGTAATGAAGCATTTCGTACATGCGGTCGACGTACAGGATTTCTACGCTTTTTCTTTGTTAAACAAGCATGTTAAATAAGATATAGAAGAAAAATCTCCTTTTTCGAAGTCAATTAGGGAAGTTGGACGTGCAGAGCATTCTCAACAGCGACGAGACAGTAACATACGTCCGCGCGTACTTCTACGTGGATTAATACTGTTTCTTTTTTACCGCACAAAAGGCTTAGTGCTAATATTCATTAGGGACTAAGTTGCCTGAAGTATTGATCCCATTCTACCAATTAGTGTATTCCATATTCTTAGTATGCAAGCGGTAGAATAAAACCTTTTTAAATAAGTAAGAATTAAGGGGTCTGTGCGGTCAAGAAAATAGATTACGGCGAAGTCCATTATAGGTCTGCGAAACGAACATAGATCAAATGGTGCAGTGCTTTGAACAATGCGCCCTTACCTAGGGGGTTAGATCTTAACTGCAGGATTGTTTAGTAACGAAGCCGAGAATGCCGCTGGTCGATACTTCACACGCTTTGCTTAGCCATAGTCTTGTGCGGTAAGGCAGCTCAGACAGCAAAATTGTTATCCTGGTCGATACACAAGGATCTTTTCCTACTCCAGCAAATAATTATTCAGGTTGTATGAAAACAGGTCATCGCTATGAAGAAACCGCTCAAATGTTTTTCGTACTCACTAGTTCTTGAATTTGGCAGGAAGTGGAAAAGTGCAGTCCAAAAAGAGACTTAGCGGATTGCTTAAAGTGCATCGACCTTTTGCCAGCTTATTTGAAGTTTGAAACAGTTTTTCGTAGAAACTTTTGAATTGAGGACTGTGTAATCATGGTGATCAGGGTGCTTTCCATAGAAGGCTGCAATGACGACTCAAAGTCAGACGCCTCACGAGAGCGAGTTGCGCAGACTTCCATTTGGTGGACAATAGGACACAAGGAAAGTCAGCACGACAAGAAATGATTGACTGATCACTGTGCGTTGTGGGAGTGGACATTGGATCAATCAATAGACACGCGATGCGCTCATGGACTCCATCAATTGTGAAGGTGCCTTATAATAGACGACTCAGAAATGTATGACTGACCTCAACAGTGATACGCTGCGCTGTCGGCTGCACAACAGCGGACAGTTTCCGGGAGTTCAGGGAGACAGATACTGGCTGCAAGAGCTCCCGTATAGGCACCATGCTGAAGACAACACTGCCAAGAATGATGAAGTGACTATTTTTGCGGTATGGGCATTGCGCAAAAATAGAAATAGGGGGTTCCCCTGTGTTGGTTCAAATGACAAGGGGGCAGTGGGCGCTGTGACATATAACTCGCTAGAGTGACGGTGGGTTAGTTGAAGCGTACTTCTTTCATATTATAGTGTCTCCTCTATTACAGAGCAGTAACAGTATTGAAACAAATGCGTGGAAATTCGGAAATGCAGATACGGAAAACATGCTTATATATAGAGCCGACTATGAATTCCATTTTGATATAAGCTGTCTACTTTTTCTCTATTCTTTAAACTGTATTACAGAGGTAACTCTATATAACATTGGAAACGTGCATACATTTAGAGAATTCCTGGAGAATAGAGAGATTCCTGTAGTCGGGATTCCTTTGGTGATATGTTTGCTTGGGCTGAATCTTTCGAGCGAGTTTTATACCGAACCGTATTACGTTATGATTTTGCTGCGTCTAACAGTGCATTTGGAAAAGTTGTTAAAGGCAGGATCGCTCCACCTGAAATTTGTGTTGCTAAGTCTTAATGAAAGAGAAAATGACCTAAGTTTATTAATAAGCCATTACGGGCTCTCCAACTCAAGTATTTACGACATCTATAAAAAAAGCGGTCCTTGGTTTGGAAAATAACACTATTTCGATTATTAGTTGAACTACGCGGCTGGTGTCGCCTCTCAGAGAGTTGAGTTACCTGAGCTGAGATTGAACATGTTCTTACTTTCTTTCGATACCCCTGGAGCACCACTTTATAACCTTTTTCTTACTGACAGCCGCTACGAATCTGTTTCTTCGTTGTCGTTCTACCACGTTTCAGATTAAATTTATTTGGAAATATGCTTACGCGTATGGTTTCCCCTTACCAGTTCATAATTTCAGTCTCGTCGAACATTTTTGTACACAAAGGAGACAATATCGCCTTTGGGGTGTGTCAGTTGACCGTTTTTAGGGAAACTAGTGCCGATTTTTTTGCAGAACACTCGTTTTCAAGATTGCAGGCATTTGAGAAATATATAGTACTTCCCAAGTGATTTTTTATACATTTTTCCTTTTTAACTTCGACATTTTTAATCACAACGTATTTCCTCTAAATATGACAAATTATATAAGAGGCGTACTCTGTAAATAGCTCATATAATAAATACAGCAGGCATTTTGCTTAGCTGTTTCTTAGCCTTATAGCAAATGTAATGCCAGAAGAACAGGGATGTCTATTTAATGTATTTTTTAGCTTTAACGAACCTTAAATTTTCGGAATGAGCATCTAAGTGATTAGGTTTGGTGGGTTCCAATCCCTTTCGCTTGATAAGCAGAACACGGTTGCTAGGTAATGGAATTCTCTTTAATTTTGCCGATCTATCATAAGCTATTCGGCTTTCTATTAGTGCGTAATACAAATATTTTTATGAACTTGCTAGTCCTAGAAATTGGCGGGGTCTCCACAGTTTCACGAGGGAGAGAGAGAGAGAAAGAATATAGAGATTATTACGAGGTATATTAACTCCAATGCAAACATATTTTTCTCTTAATATCAGCATTTCACGATACACATATTTCGAGTGTATGCAGTGCAGGCAAGTTGAAACACGATTTATTGATACTCCCTGGCGAAGACAAAATTCACTTTGGCGACAGGCGCAGTCTAGAAGAAGTGTCGATTATGACCAGGGGTTTGTTGTCCTGAAAGTGGCTGTACGTAGTTCTACAAACTGCAAGGTTTTATGCTATATGTGAGTTAGCATAGATAAGTTGAAAACCTTCTCCAACAAACTGACAAAAATGCTTACTATTCAACTACTTATTTAAAGGATCGTAAACATTTGACTTTTAGAAGTGAAATAAAGTGCAACCAAAGCTTCCTATCTACATACATCAAATCAAGGCATTAGCATAACTATCACAGCCGTGCTAACAGAAGCGATACACCTCAAAGCTTTTAATCGTCTGACGTTTGCCACTTCTATTCTCCCCATTGAGACTGCCACCATCGGCTTCTCATTGCAATAATTATCATAAACCTGCGACCGTCACCAACTCACTGCGATAACTGCAGATGCTTTCTCGCAACGTTGAAACGGAGACACCAGCGCAGAAATTAACGGTCCGAAATGGCTATGGCGATGCCTGAATGTTATTAACGCTCGCGTTGGCTCCGCCCCATCCGCGACGGCGTCCCCTGCAGGGCTGTTGTCATCGCCGTGAACTGCTGGCGTCACAGACGCGATCCATTTGGTCACTCATCACTTTCACCACCAGGCCGTTCTGCGCCTACTACGGCTTTCTACTGCTGTTGTTGATCGCTACTGATTGAGCAACTCATTTTTAATGCGGTTTAACAGCGCCATGTCTCGCCGCGCGGCTGTACCGTGCGACAATTGCATTCTGCCGCCGCGGCCCCTGCTTCACGGTCTTTCGGCGATGCGCCGACAGGGTCGGCTCAGCTGAGAAACGGCCGTGTAGACGGGACTACAACGCAATGAACGCATACACATACGTCGACATACAGGTTCGCTCATTTTCCTCACCTTCGCGCTTGCAGATCCTCTCACTACCATTATCAGCAAAGGCATTAACATCAACATGATCATCGTGGATATCCTTCTACCCTACCCACAGTCGCTTGAACAGAGGTAACAGAGGAAGAAGCAGAAAGAATTTCATTAATGTCGAACGGAACCCACTCAGGCTCTCGGCTTGGCAAGCTTTTGACTGCAGCGTTCCGCCAATGGAGACGCTGCAGGCCATAGCAAAGTTGGTACCCAGCTGCCCTTCGGTTTTCTGCTAAACCTCGCACAGGCTCTACGCGCCGTGGTAGTGGTTTTCGTGATGCCCCATTTCAGAGTCGGTTGCGTCAACGATCTTTTGCCTCTACTGGATGATTACAATGACCAACGTCACCCCTTACCCTTATCCGGTCGCCTGGTAGCTCCTCTGTCGCTCAGTGGTGCTTCAAACTCAAAAGGGAGTCCATCTAAATGGGGGTGTTGGCTTAATTTACTGCTGCTGTTCGTAAAGTGAAACCATCCCCTAGTCCCAACTCTACCACAGGCTCGGTGGCAATTGATTTCAGCACTTCATTTAGCACTTTAGGAGTCATTCTACGTTCCCCCCATTTTTTAAACTGCAGTCGAGCAAGCCAGCATACGATTGGGTATAGGTGTCTATTCAGCAGAATATATATATATATATATATATATATATATATGAGCTGCTGGGAAGAGAATCATTTTTGATACGTGTCATGGTACTAAAAGACGCATTTCGACTAACATCGATACGCTAGCCGAAATCTATAATCTATTTAGGCAAAAAGTTGCGTTTTTCCAGTATTAATAGATTTTGGGGTATGTTAAGCTCGGTGGCTTTGGTGCATTCGTATGCGCCTTGCGACTGGAGGAGACATGTAGGTGCCGGGTTCGATCCCCGCCGATGCACATTTACATTTATATGGGGTCCGTCTTACGAAGTAATGCAAAACTGCTACCGTGGACGTTAAGTGTTGGCTGATGGCCAGCTTTAAAAAAATATTTTTAGATTTCGGGGTATGTCACCTGTGTCCGCATTTTTACAAACTAAGTCTCTTTGTCTGTTTAATAACGTGGCTGTTACGAACAACTCGGCTTGGCTGATCATAAAAAGCGACTAATTCTCTAAGCTGCACGCAGTGCATTCGTTTCGAACATATCAACTATCATGTTCGTTACCATTTTAAGTAACAACTTCATATAGTTGCGCTACAGGAGCTGAAGAACTCCGTGGCGGAATTATTCTAAACGCGTGTCCTTGCGCAATGCCCTCTTTAGGTGATCTCCTACGACTCCCAGACTACGAATCTGAACCTGTAGCTTAATGTGGAAAACTAGGTAGTTAGCCAGTGGTTTTGGCAGTTCATATCTAATCCAGTCACACATTCCAAATGAAATGAGTATATTTTTGATGAGTAAGTGCACTATCGCTTAGAACCGTTGCAGAAGAGCAAATGAGGAAGAACCCTTTGATGGCGTGGTACTTCTCTAAGCCTTTTCTGGCTTTTAAGGAAGGAATCACGCGACAGATTCGGTGTCGCTGAATTCGGCTACCGACCTGCTAATTTTTCCAATAAAGCCGCCTCGCACTATTTGACCCGTGTCCACTCTTACCATCTAAGTGGATGCGGTCCTTCTAGCTATTGAAGAGATATACTAAGCGGTGTTCAGGGTGCACGATGGATGCGGAGTTTGTGATATGGGAATGCAGGTCGCACAAAGCGTCTACGATAAGGAAAGTGTAAGGACGGTGGCAGTTCATGTCCAGATACTGAGCACAGGGCACACGCATCCGCGATTGAGGCGAATAAATGGGAACTCCTGACGGCCAACCCTTTCAGCCTGATAACGCACGTACCGATCGATGTACAACATTCGGACATATCGGACGCTTAGCAACGTTCCTACGCACCTCGTATCTCTTCTCCTTAGATGCTCCTGCTCTATTATGTCGGTAACAGTTCCATTCGTTTGTTGCACCAGTACTTACCCTACATCAGTATCACAGCTGGTTTTTTGCTGTCGTAGTTTCCTTAAAGTCGATGCATACCAAACTGCTTTTTTGGGTCATCAAGCTCATACAGAGCTGTGCGTACGTTATGGCTATCTTTATAGGGTTTCTTTTTGCATAGGCAGAGAGGTGACTTTTTGGCTACATGAATGGACGGATTCAAGTGTCTTTTAGATCAGCACTTATATGATGCATCGTGAAAACAACTCATGTGAAAAAAATTCAATACCTCTATGCATGGATGCACAAAAATAAAAGATCAGTCATCGTACAAAGATGACGCTATTCAATAAATTTGTGCAAAATATTCAGCTAACACCGTATATAATTATAAAAAATAATGTAAAGTTTTGAAAAATATCGTTTTAAGATCACCATGTTTAATAACTGCTACTTTTTACCAAAGAGAGTAGTTACGGAACTCAGTAGAAAGCGGTCACGGCGCTTGCCCACTCACACAAAATTAGACTCTGATAGTCAGCAATATTAACAGAAATAGACATAATGTCATGTTGACAGATACGACCACTCACTAAATGCGTATGTGGCTATATTTGTAGAGCCAGGATGTTTCTTCGAATATGAGGAGAAAAAGATATAGAAAGATAACCGTAAAATTCGACAAAATTGAAAAGATAACAAGCACCGACCTACGGACACTTTCTTGTGAGAGAGATTGATGACTTCGCTGATTGTGATTATTCCTAGATTTGTTCAAGTGGATTGTCTACGGGATTGGAGAAGAAAAGGTGCCTTTTTGAAAACCTATGTTGATCCACATGTATTCGGTTATCTTTTCGACCGACACAGCTACTGTTAGGTAAGATACTTTTTCTGTGTAGTCGATCCAAAATGGCTCTCCGCTTTTTCCTCGTAAAAAAGGCGAAGTATTTTAAAAGCTCTAACAGTTTTTAAGTGTATCTGTGAGTTTTACGTAGATGGCTGTTTAGCTGTTGCAGTGGCCAACCCAGTTAGTATTGTCGCTATCAATTACCACTTCACAGAGAGCATTGTCCATATATACATATATATATATATACATACAAATTGGATAGGCCATCGAGTGATCATACCGTGCTGACCATACCATACTATTCTCGGTCGGTTTTCGTTACCAGTATGGGGGAAATCTATAGGTTTAGCAGAACTATATCTTGGCATCTGACTCGAGGATATTTCATGCTAAAATGTTTTTCGGTGAACTTTACGATCTTCTCACTCTTGCCAGGCATCTGAGCAGACTCGTTCATTAGCCTCTTCCTTCTTTGATTAATCATTGTAGTATAACGTAAGGAAAAACATGATTTGAAAACCCGGCCGAGTGTTTGCTGTTGACTACGTTTTTGTACTCGGTGATTAAACGAGGTTAAACTACGGGTAGTTGCTCTTTGCTTATTTGTTATAAATTGCACTTGTGTGCTCAAAGGGCTATGTATAAACCCATATGCCGACCATAACAAGCATACTTTGGATCAATTTTAAGGTCTCTCATTGCGTAGCTCAAAAATAACCTAAATTGAAAATGTATTAGCCTATTCATTTTTGTATAGAAAAACAAGGTAGTTAAGAGTAGCCATAGAATAATATATCAATCACTCACACACACATAGACACACATAAGCGTGCACACGAAAACCCCGCTCAATAAATGACTAATATTTGATGCCTGTTGCTC
>MNPL01013500.1:824-15007 GCA_002081605.1 Tropilaelaps mercedesae | reverse complement strand
TATATATATATATATATATATATATTGATGATGCTATTCCGTAAAAGTAAATTGGCGGACAGAGAGAGGGACACTCAGAAAAGGAGCCTAGAACTCTAATCAAACGCAGTCCGTTAACTTCACTGAACCGGTAGGAAGACTTCTTTGCTCAGATAAGCGATCATTCAGCAACACCGAGTTATTATTGTCATGAGCATGGTCGTCGTTCAAGTTTACGGCACGATTCACTTAGTGTAAAGACGCAGGAGAATTACAAGAAAGAGGCAGTTGAATCACGTGTGCTGCTCGCACGTAAATATACTGACTGGAAACGCTCGCTAACTCCTTAGAAGTAGTAGAACACTGGGAAATGCTGCCCAGCCTTCTCTGTGCGTGTATATATTTGAACCACAGGAAATAATAATGATGGTGGCGACGATGATGATGGAAAAATATTGTCTGGATTTACACCCATGTAAGCTGCATTTTCTGTACATAGCAAAAAAGACCAGATAAATTCATACAGACGGGTATGAAGGACGGGCATATTGGGGAAGTGGGGAGGGGCAAGTGGGGCTGCGGAATAAGAGAAAAATAAACAAGCGAGCGGGTTTCAGTGCAGAAGGAGTTCATATTCAGCATGGGAAGGAAAAAACAAGGAAAAAATGAATGTTGTAGCACAGGCTAACAATCTAGCTACGATGCGTCGTTCTGGACCTAGGTCAAAGTATCGGTGCTCTCAAAGCTTCCGCCCACTGGATCACAGGATCTCGAACCTTGCCAGGTGCGGTCGGCGGCTATATACAGGCCACCGGCGTTGAGTCGGTCCGGAAGGAAACGGTCGGAGCGAGGAGAGTAGGCAAACGCGAAGAAAAGTCACAGATATTGAAATGGGAATCCGCGCAAATGAATATAAATATAACTACGCAGTACGGTCCCACAATGGTTGGAATGTTTACGTGTTCAAGTCAGAAAGCCAGCCTTTGGCTGAGAGTGCATTTCACCACTTGTACCGATCACATTGTCATTGACACTAAGATTAAGGTTGAGACATTGGTAGACGTCAACTCTATGTGTCTACCCGGAGCAGCCGAGTGAGAAACTCCACACCGGTGAAATGTCCGGGCTCGACATTAATATACATCATGATGACTATGGAGAATAAACTGATCGTGGTTTTTGACATGTATGTATTTATTTATGCTGATCACTTGATAATAGTGATGGTAGAAGATGAATTTAAACCAGATGCAGTAGAATTATCCGTCCACAAGGCATTTTGTGCAATGGTACGGTTAAAGATTAACGAATGAATTCTCGTCATTTCTCATTAAATTAAAATACCATTGGATCATAAACAATGGCACTCACAGGAAATAATTCAATGCTGATTTAATCAAAATTAATCTACCAAACATGCCAGTTTGGAAGAGAAGGACCTAAAAATGAAGGTTTTATTGTGTGATGAACTCAACTTATTCATAAAGGCCCAAGTGAACATGGCCCCATCGTTAATCATCATCTTTGTTTTTTCCATCACATGTGACAAGTTAGCATTTCCAAACTTGTTCATTTCAAGTAGTCAAACTGGTTTCATATCTAATCTACTTTCATCTACTCTCTACCGTTAGTACTCAGAGTTTCTCCGTGGGAGAAAAGTTACATACAGGTACTGTGCGTTTCTTTGCACCGTTGTGTACATACCGAAATATCATTTAGCGATAAACTGCGATAAAAAAGAAACCTTCAGCTTATTTGCTATACCACACATGTACTTCGTCAGATTCCGTCCATCGAATCTGCAATTATTTTAGCCTACTTGAAGGTAACTTGTAAACCATGATCAATTTTATTTATCCTAAATAGAGCGGTCTGCTTTCCTGTATCCTGTAGGGACATGCGCCTTTGTATGAACGGAGTGATGCATGTTGTGTGTGGCTATATCGTGATTCAGGCAATAGTCGGTAGGATCGAATCCTGTCAACGATTCAAGCAGTCCAACCATGTCAACACAACTTCATGTTCACTTCTCCACATCTCTCGCACATACTATTATATGACATTCTGTATGGGACACATTTGGGCAGCTCGGCATTCTGTCTGTGTAGCTCTGTATGTACTGGCCCTTCTTTCGTCAAACCTACCCAACCCATCGAGTTATACATGGACCACCCCTCCGCTTGCTCATCCTCTATATTTTCTCCTCTTCCCTTTAAGATTCTCCCTTCGAACATTGCTTCCTTGTCCATCAGGAACCCATCAGAGTTTCGATGGCTGTGGCTGCTCTCCCTGTCTGGGGGATGAAAGACGAAGGCAGAACCTCACATGCATTCACCAGCAGTCAATGAGGGGGGGGGGGGTGCACAAAGAGAGTTAAGAAGGAAGTGTAGCTGAAAGACAAGCTATGGGGCCGAGTAGGTATGGGACGGGATGGAGAAGGTTATGTTTGTACATGCAAAGTGCATTTAGTGAAATCTTGGGCTCCCCTTAAGCCTCCAGCTCCTCACAGTCACCCCACACTCCACATGACTCCCCGTTGCACCGCCAATTCAGTGGTCCCAGAGATTGGAGCGATAGATGGCCAACGTATGCCCCGAGTTGCCTAAATGGGTGGTTGAGAAACTAAGTTGATGGATCAAAAGTAAACGCACTTCTTCTTGGTAGGACGTTTCAAAAGAGATAGCCTTCATGGACAACAGTGGGCGATGTTGCACATTTTGGGATTCACAGCTAAAAAACTGCTTCTCTATATATGTGAATATGGCGTATAATTTCAATAGCTTTGTGAATACAATGGAAAGATGATTTAAATTTAGGGCGAATTTAAACCTAAATTCAGCGATAGAAGTTCTATCAAAATATCTACATTAAATCTGGTGTTTTTGTGTTCCGGTAGAAAGAAAAGGCATTGTTAAAGGTCGTATTGAGAAGACTATGAAGTGGGTATGAAAAACGTAATATTTACAACTATCCATAATTTACTAATACATAAATGATGTAATACATCTTGTACTTGTTAATATTTAAAATTACCGAATTTAACAAGCAGCATTGTAAGCACAGCACTAGGCGAGAATTGAGAGAACATTAGGCCGTTTTGGTTTGTTACTATGAACTCATAAAAGTGGTAAGTAATAAGTCAATAATCTTTTTATACGAAAAGCGAAACTCAAGCTTTACTTACAATTAAATGAAATTGCTGGCTAGTTACTCTTGTCATTGGGTACCTAAGGCTCATGGACTAGTTTCGTTACAAGAGTGACAGAAAAGGATCCAAGAAAGAACTAAACTGTCGTATTTTAAAAAAACACAAATAACCAACGTAACTTATCCAGGTAGCACCGTACGTAAGCTCATTGGCTGAGTGCACATGACACACGATATAATGTTTATAGTATACTCAAGTACAAATAAAGCTTCACCATCAGGATTCTGAATTGCTGCATCCTCGAACTTACAGGTAAGCAAACTTTTGCGCTCATAGAATAATAGTACGTTCTAAGCAGAGCAGCATAGGAGGACGCTAAAGTTCGTTTCTCGACAAGCGCATTATAATTTAGTCTTTAGGGCCATTGTTTCGCAGTAACTATTATTGTGATTTGAATAGAAATTTTCAATAAAAATTAATGAACGATAATGAAATCATTAATTTATCGAAATGATTAGACAAGGAAAAAACGAATAAATATTTTTAAAATGGAGTGACCATTTTGGTATATCACTACAAAACAAGAATTTTCATTATATAATTAAGTCTTTGCTTTAGGTCTATAGGGTATAGAATATGGCTTCTGGGTATGGGTTAAAGTTTACGTGCGATTTAGAGTTTACGGGCAGCGCCTACCACGTATGGATTAAGGTGGAATCCCACGTATTTTAGTAGATCAATAGCTTATATTTTATCCTGCTTAAACTTTGAACGATTTTAGAAAATTAGCGTTATAGAATGTTGAAACAGCTTATCTCTTTCATACATTATAATGACCATCGTAAGTTTACCTATACAGGCTTATTTAAATGTTTTCAGATACCAATGACACAAACGACGAGATATTGCTATCATTATCATTATGACGTGAATATTCCGTCACGCCATAATAATTTTTCAAACGCGTCTTACAATTATTTGTACTTATATTGTTGCAAACTGGCTCAGTTGTCTGCCTTAACAAAGGATTTGTGAAAAACAAACAAACTAACTCGTTTTTGAGAGCCAGTCGATCGGTGGCGGATTTAGAGGGGGAGTCGGATAGTTGTCGGTGGAATTTAAAGTGTCACTGGAATTTAAAGGAGACAACCGTATCCCCACTACCAGTAAAGCATGTTTGCGCCATGTGTTGTCAATGGGTTTATACCACTCCACACTGCATCACCTCCTCCCACTATGGTTCGTCTATAGTAGCCGGTGTCTCCCTTCTATCTATATCTCTACCAATGAGTCTTGTGGAACTCCCCTGCACTTTCCTATCTATGACTTCATGTCCCGCCGAGTCCCCCAGGACTCAGCTCTTCTGTTTCTCTCTGCGTGTGTCGTACCAGAGCCAACATAACATGCCTGCCACTAGTCAAGCTGGTGTGGTGAACGCAGAGCAGGGCGATAGCCTACATATAGCGCGGTGTCGCTGTGCTTGAAGCAAGTCTTTTGGTACAGACAATGCGGCTTCATAGCCTATTGCGCAGGGAGAAGGTGGAGGCAATAATTTGATAAGAAGCAATGAGATCAGCACACCTGGTGGGCGTGCCACCTCTGTCGCCTTTTGCGCCAAAGGCATCGTCGAAGTCCCTTTGCATGGTGACTGCCATTGTATGAGGCTACGAGTCGATGTATATGCATGTTCTGTGTGTTGTGCCTTCACCATCGGCAGAATCCACCACTCGGTGTTCCGCGCTCTGGTGAGAGGCTCGGTGAATGAATGAGGATGAGCTTCGGCTTCTCACTTTGGCTAGAGGACTCCCAAAGAGTGGCCGTTATTCTACCGGACCAGGGTCACACTGGGGGTAGTAATATGACAGGCGGGACAAGGTAGAGGGGAAAGGGGGTGAACTCGGACGGCAAGATTTGAAATGAACCTGTTAATGGATCGAAGAGGTGTTATGCTTGGCCGGTGGTCTAGGCCTTACCAGCGGGGGGAGTAGTTGATATCTCAATTCGCTGCTCTGTTTGACTCAAAGGGAAACCGAAAGAAACTCCGTCACTCAACATTTCTATTGGTTTCACTAACAGGAATTTTAGTTAAAACAGCATCTTATACACCAGCGAGATATTGGCTCAATTATTCGAATGGGGAACAGCATGCTCAGGCTTGTTGTCAATGTTGTAAATGCTTATTGTCGCCAAAGCTATAAATACACCGCACACCAGACCCGATTGTTAAGCCTAACATTTAGTTAAGCATGACAAAATTATACTGATTTGTAATACTAGACACAACAAACGTAATATTATATTATTTGACATTTTATTATAAATTTTATGAAAACAGCTCCTGGTGGGGAAGGCATACAATCTACAAATTATCAATGTCTTTCCAATAATTTAGTCGTTTTCAACATTTTATCCCCTTTAGTACGGTTGAAGGGCAAGTTATAGACTTTGATAACGAAAATTTCGGTTTTCATCCCTCCATAATTTTATTTACATGCTATGGCTACTGCTAATCGCCGCCCATTCACCAATATGACCATCTTAGCTGGTGAACCTTTGTATGGTGAACATCGTCTACCCAGCAAGCACGATTCAATATTGTTGCTAGCATCCATAGTTATACAGTGATTAAAGTGCTGCTAAGGAAAGATTTTCTCAAAGGTGAACCCCATTGAAGCGGTCTCATATTACATAATGATATACGAATATAATTATTGATAAAGCACGTTTCGGCAAATTTGGGCCATTTCTATATAAAGCGCTATCACTGAAAATTGATGCACCCTCTACACTTTGTGAAACGCCAAATAATGGGTACAATTAGGTCACCAAGAATAAATTATGTAGCTACGTCAACATACCCAGCGATGCTTGATCGATGGAAGTCCAAGGCATTGTACATTTCAAAATTTATTTTTTACCATTACACCTCTCTTTTGCAGATTTTATGGTTCTCTTATTGAACCGAGAATGTGGTTAAGCAAGTAAATAGCTCTCTTAAATAAAGCAATTTTATGTTGTGTTGACACTTCGGTATTTACCATAGAATTAAAGCTGTTGGTCTGCCAATTACAAAACTTACATTTCATGGAATTTGCAAAGGCAAGAGTTTGCTTCTATTTTGCAGAAAAGCTATCACGGGGAGAAAGCTGGCCTCAGCATTCTGATTGTCAGAATTATTTTAGTTAACTTAGCTTTTGGTTGCTATGATAGGTAAATGTTACATATGTCTCAATCCGTAAAGTTCGCATGCAACTTTAGAAGAACTGACAGCACCCAGGTTATTATAAAAACGAAAGTACCTCAGGGTGCCACAATATTATAAATAACTCTAAAGCAACTACCTGACAAAGCATACTGATGCTCGAATCCGTAATAAACTCCATAAAAAATTACACATATTCATTGCAGTTCAAAAACTAATGTTATAGAAAGAGCTTGAAAAAGAGTTGAACGGATGGTCTAACGATCCCAATACTGGCACCTGCTAGCTTAAATGGTAAGCTCATAGAGGGGGCCGAACGCGAATAGGGGAAATCATTACGCTGCCCTTCACTGGATAGAAGTGAATATGCGAGGAATTATTTAACTTGGTCCAAGTGTGGAGTGCTGTGGTTGAGAGTTCGAAATAGGTTGTCCTAAAATCTGCGTGTCGAAATGTTTCATTCGACCTTTTCATGCAGCGCTGGTGAAGTTCGCCGCCCTTTTTCCTCACAGGCGGTTTGTTTAATTAAATTAACTTTAGCAGATGGGGAGCGGTAGTAGGCTGGGTTCATTCTTGAATGCCTTTTGTTCCGAATATTAGAGGTGGCAGTGGCTCTAGACGGGAAATGACCAGAAAGGGCAGCTGCCGACTGAGATTGAGGTGAGGACGGGAAAACTCTATCGAGAGGATATGTACTGTATGTAAACGCGGCTCCTCATATATCGCGAAACTGCTTCTGTGAGAAAAGCGGACATATGGAAAGAACAGCTCAATGGAAAGAGTGCTTAATGGAACGAAAGTAGCTGATGTCATTAGCACAAGTGCAGAGAAATATATTTGTGTATACACGCATGCATTATATGCATCAAACTGCAGTACCACTGTTACAACTTCGAAATGAGCTAACCGAAAGCCCTTGGTTTAACCTAAGGCTGTCATCAAATAAGAAATGCATGAGCATATTATATCTTACGAACTTTTTGTGTTCACCTTGGTTGAATGCTTCCTGTTAACGTTGCTCCAAAAATGCTTTTAAAAATCATAGTCTTAATAAAATGGTTGAATTGTAAAACAAGGTAGGATAACTGTTTGCTGAGTTGTTTCAGAAAAACACACGTGCAACAGTTTGTCATTGTTAGTCCATATGGTTTACAGCAAAACGCTGTTGATTACAGTTGGAGTAAATGAATATAAAAACCTCGTTACACATCTACCTCAGTGAGAGCATTGTTTTTCGTTGAAGAAGTCGAACACTTTTTCCAAGTATTAGTACTCTGCAAATCTGCAATGATTTAATTTCATTCTTAAACACTTGGCCCCTTTTTCCCTTACTGACCATTTAAAATAAGCCTCTGTTAACAGAAAGCTGCTGCCTAACTACTTGAAAATTTGAGGAAGCTCTAAAATAGCAGTTCAAGTACTTTGCTAAATCAATCTAATTTGTTTCATAGCATCACGCGCGCTTATGGTATCCTAATCCAAGCAATAGATTTTGACTGCTCATGACTGGCCGTCTTTTTAACTCCGCGTCAAACCTAGATTGCACTGCACAGGTACACTGATATCGTATATCTAATAACCGACGGTGCTCCGTATTGAATTGTTTTTAACATCTGTGCAGGTATGAAACTCGCATTAACAAAGTATTTGGAAAGAAAGCACGCCCTCTCCTTCAAGAAGTGTATCAAATTTCAACTTTAAAATTTTGTTTGAAGTGTATCTTGCAGAGATTAGCAAGTTTGTAAGATCTCAGGGATGTCGGTCACGATCGAGCTGCTTACCCTAAAATACCGTTGCTGCTACCACCAGAAGCAGCGTCAGTACTCGGCGTGATCTTTCGTATTTGCGATGTTGCTTGTCAAAATGTGCTAATCCTCTTTTGCAGCCGCGTCAACCGACGGATGCTCGAGTGGTGGGTTTCCCCGCTCACATTACTAAAATGCCATATCAACAGCTGTGAGGGCAGTGTTCGACGACGTGTTCGCTTAATCCCGTAACGAACAGGTGCCCACCAAAGTTTTTGTTGTACTCGCAAGTATTGTACTTGATTATTATACATACAAGCCATTGTCGACTACAACAAGGTTGATGACGCACCCAAAATAGTTGAATTTCTGCACTAAACCTCGACGGTTTATGTTGTTATTTTTTTTAGAAACTGCGTGTATTTGTCAACTGCCCTGAATGAACTGCGCGGCATAGGTTCAGGGAAAAGGGCAGATCAGTAAAATTATTTTACACAACTACTAGTATTTATTTATTGATTACTAAAATCAAAGTGTTGCAACATTCCAATTAGGTACATACTGATTATAATTATTACTAATAAGGAGGAGGGCGTGTTTGAGACAACATCTGCTTTTTGCTGTCCACAGAGGAAATATTGCCAATAATAGCAATGAATGCCGAGTGAGATTTCTGAATCTATCTTATTTATATTCATATAACGTTCACTGAAAAGCACCATCATTTAATAAAAAAATAAAAACATATAAAAATTAATATAATTGCGACCGAACTGATAAGATACAAAAAGTTGACAGCAATAGTAATAATAATTGTCTTTTTTATATAATCTAATGCGCAGGTTAATCCTGTAAATCAGGTACATCATACAAATACAGGTAAATCAGTTTAATAACTTGATTAGTAAAAACCCGCAAGTATAAACAATACATCGTTTCAGATTGTAACCCTTGAACTTGTACTAGAAACAACACGCTTTTTCTATTTGGCTATTTAATTATTCACAAGTAATTACAATATTTCATGGCGCAAGTGCATTATTATGTAAAATTCGTTCAGCATCGTTAAGCCTATAAATGTAGATTCTTTTATTTGGAATGCCAAAATTGTATCAAATGAATGAATTCAAGAGCGGTGAAATCGCCTTATTAGTAGCGTCATGCAAATGACGTACGTAATAACGGGCCTTGCGTGTAACATCACAACATTTTGTACGCGAACTATATTTAAATAACAATAATGGGCAAAAACGGATGTGTCTAACCACATGGGAAAGCAGATTAGTAGGTATAATCTTATTGTATTGCATGGTGCGCATAAGTACTTGTGGAGTGCCTTCGACGACATATAATAATCGTTACTGCTTGTTTCTTATTGCGAGACACACATGTCATAATCTGCAACCGTGCCTTAGTCATAACGTAATCTTTTAATTTCCATTTGCTTTTTACTATAAATATTGAGCATGTTTAAGTAGCACCCGAGCATGTGGTAAGATATCCTGCATAGAATCAATTGGTGCTAATATCTCACACAAATGAGATCTATATTTGACACCATGTGTTCTAAAGAGTCGAATCGAAAATGAACCGCTTAATAGTTGTTTCAACCCCCACCCCAGAGTAGTGGGTGTGTATTGTCCTGATTTCGGCGACATTTCTTTAGCAGGTGGTCTTCCGCCACAGTGACTCCATGTAAAGTCCCTAAAGAGCGATTCTATAACGTGCATGATAAGTACGGGACACCCATCACCGAGCTACCCTCCACGCGTAACCTTGACAGCCACGTCTGGGGTGTGCACTAAGGCGTATTAGAGCAACGAAGCACAGGCCTGTGATAAGTCACATTATGACCGCGAAGTTGCTGTTGGACGAGCGAATTCGTGCAGTTTATCGACGGCTCACTTGCCATGTCAGCTACGAAAAGCCGAATGGCCGATTGGTTCTGTTGTGCTACGAAATAAGGACGACCTGGAGAGTCGCGAGGAAAGCGAAATAATAAAAATAAAACGAAACTAGACGAGATAGTAGCCTAAGAAAGCAGCGCACCCAGCGATTGCCAAGACGGCCATCCCCTTACCAACAAAAGGAACAGACATCTGAGGGCCAGATGTCCGCTTGTAAAACGGGATGAGACCATAGATGTGGCGGGATAGGACATATGCAGTGAAAGCGAGAGAGAAGTATAGAATTTGGGTTCATGTATGAATACATATAGTGCGACTCATATAAACGAAGAAGCTTAAAAGCTGTAGACGAGAATTAAAAATGTCGTTATTGTAGGGCCATAACAACCATTGGGAAATATGTGTGAAATATGCTCTGTCTGCATGGCCATACTAAATTATTTATTTTGCAAGAACATCGCAGTAATGTGCACGCACTTATTTCATATTAGTGAGTAAAAGGCGAATGCTAACTACGAATTTCAACCTGGGTAAATATCCAACCTCTCGATTTCAAGGCCCTGGATTCTTATGAAGCTGGATCCCCCATAATTCGCTCAGTTCCATAATTTTCGGAAACATAATAATTTATAGCCGGCAGTTTTGTCTGACCAACAGCGTATTTAGATGGAATATCTGTTGAACCCAGTTTTGAGCACGAGGCGGATAACCCGAGTATTGGACATTTTAGTGATTAGCACCTGTACCGGTACATCATATTGCTACTACTATGAATCTGGCAGCTGCCTTCCCACTACTTCGAGTAACTTTAAGCACGCAAAAGATTTACTGAATTACTATATTAATAAACTGCATTAGACCTGTTTTCCCCTCGATTTTTCAAGGGTTTACCGCTCTACTCATTTCCGTCACAGCTGTGTATGGGAAAACAGATACATAAAATGTGAGGCAATGAGCCGTTCCGTTGCTATACTGGTCAGGATTATTTATTGTTGTCAACGGTATACATATTCGGTAGAATTTAAGTCCTTAAATCAACGGAGGTATGGTGAAAAGATTTTACAACACCATACAGCTGTGGTATTAAATAATTGTGGTTGTCCGACTATTATTGTTAGTGAGCAATTCCACACTTTTTTATAGCACAAAGTGGTCATACGTGGTCATGATTATTTCTCTATCTTGCATGGTTCACGGTACTGGCTTCTTTTTCAGCCGTTTCATTTCGTCGATGTGAAGGAGCTATTTAGCGGGGTGAGAATGAAATGTCAAGGAAATATCTATACGATCCCCCTTTCCACCGCACTTCATGCACGACTCAGCACAATTATTAAAAATACGAAGTGGCACTATTAGTAAACAAAAAAAATGCTTAGCGAGCACAAGTCAATAAAACCATCTCCTCCATGATACACATGAAAAGGACGCGCAAGGAACTTAGAAACATGTTGCCGTAAAAACATCTGTTATGCGCTCTTCACTCCTACTGCCTATTGCATTGAGGCAGTTAGTGCACCAGCAGAGAGAGAGAGAGGAACAGAGACCGAGAATAGAATTGAGCTGGCTGTTGGATTCCCTGCCATCGCTGTCGTGAGCAACGCCCGCAGTCATCGTGGTCGTGCGTCCAGCCAACTGGGCGACACAACAGCAAATCGACAACGCAACAGCAGAAGAAACGAGCCAAGCGTTGCAGACGGACTACAACCTGGCTATATACGTCGAGAACGACCATTCAATCATTACTGATATTTACTATGGTGGTAATGAGGGCTGCAAATGAGAAGGGAGACTGTGGGATAAGCCATTGTGAGGGGAAGGGAGAAAACATACGGAAGATGGAGAGATATTATGACGTCGAATGCTGATGTTGTTGCCCGGTGAACGGAGAAAGACGAGAGACAGACAGCGCCAGCAAAACCTTCACGCCGGCAACGGCAATGACAACATCAGCAATAACCACGACTTGATACTCTTGTGACCCTTTCCACTCGTTTCCACCCGGTGGAGCGGAGAAACGAGCGTTGGCTGTCCTATGACGGCACGGCATGATACCAGCAGTCGCTGTACTGAGGGCACCTGTGGTGGATATAAGCAACACCAATAACAGCTTTGTCCGACACATAGAGAAAGAGGGAGGCGAAGGAGACGCACAGACAGACAGACACAAAGAAGGGCCGGTCAGAACACACCGTGTGACGCGAGGCCCACGGAACTCGCCGTTCAGCTGCAAGAGTTTACAATAATCGCCAGCACCACCATCAACATCATTACTAGCAAATATAGAATAGCTACAGCAACACTATAACAGCAGCAGCTGTAGCAGAGGAGAAGTTTGTTCAGCATCAGAAGGAAGCCCCTGCTGCTGAAAGTTTTGCCGCTGCTGCCACTGCCCAGGAGGACGCAACAGCCAAACATTGACGAAAACGACAGGACTAAAGCGGCATCGACACAAAGCACTTCTTCCGCTCCCCTTTTCTGTCTTTCACATTCTACTACAGCTACAGCTGGTGCGGTGCTCCACAGCTACCTGGCAGCAACATCGTGTAAGAGTTGATAGTAGACAAACACTGACGCCAACCGTGGGCAGCTCACACATGTTGGTATACATTTACACCCCCTTTAAAGCCACAGGGGAAGGACAGACGAAAAAGGTGAAATTGACAAACACGATTAAAACTCAGTGAATAACAAAGGAAACATATTTCAGCAACAACGACAAGAAGATCATTGCTCTGCGATGCCGCAACGGCTGTAACATTTGTTTTTACCAAAGTGAACTCAATAAACCACTCTACTCAAGAGCGATCGATGCGAGACAACAGTTTTCTGTGGTTCAGCTCGAAAGTGTTAGGTGTTCTGCCAGCGTGAATCCGTGAAATTAAGTAACGATTATTTTGTCAGACGCGTGTGAATAATGGGTATACGAAAGTTCGTTAGGTAGGTGTTCGTGTGGAGTGTGGGATGTCCAACGGAAGTTGACAGAAACAACGGCAGGAAACAGGCTGCGTTTATTTCATGTCTATTACGTTTTGCGCCATCTGTGTACAACATCCTTATTAGGAGAAACAATTTACGAAGGGAACTTCTTTTGAGGACTTATTTTTAGATTGGTGAGTACAAAACGAGAAGAGGTCGACTGGAGATGAGGGGGCATTAGCTACGGCTAATCAAATGAACCATTTTCGTTCGGTATGTCTTGTCCAAATTTATCGTACTACGAAACACATTGCTAAAACACATGGTTGTCAAAGAACTTAGCTAGACAGCTAGCCAGATATCATAAAAATAATATAACTCATCTTAGATCTTAAATATTCTTTCCTTAAATATACCGGGATTACGCCCACAATGAAATGGAGAGCTTTTGGTGTGGCCTGATACAATCAGTACTGTGGCTTCAAAACTTGACGAATCGAATTGGAACTAGATTACGTGCCAGCAGATAATATGTGCATTGTCTAAACTTAGTTCAACGACATGTAAAAAAGTATTACATGTTTATTCGTTCCATCCATTTTGATTTGTAATCCATTTTGTTTCTGTACGCAAAAGGAGTAGAAATATCGTACTACCATGGCAAATACCTTTAGTCTTGATGCCTGTGATGAATTTTGCCTTCAACCTCGTTGGAAAAACAGGCAGTGTTGAAGGGGCCTTTTTTCTTTTGGGCAACGGCTCTAGCTCCAGTCAAGTTGACCCAGAAGCCACTCAGTGAAGACCAAGCGACAGAGCGTCACTGTAAGTAGTAACGTACATCAGCAACTAGCGCACTCTCTGCCTATCTGACTTAAATTCTACCACTACTTTGAAAAATGTCGTTTTGACAAGTCGTCGGTTGCCATTCCGTACCTCTTCTGTTGCTTCTCGTTACAAGCACTTGTAGGCTAATTAGCAAATCTAGGCAAATATAGGATGGAGAATAAGATCAATTACACGTGCCATTGTTGGAGAATAAAAATAGACAAAGATAATGTCGATATTATTAGCCTTGCGCATGAAACGTTTTAACAGGATGTTGTTTAACGTGCGGATTAGTCCTTAGAAGGAATCCCGTTGTATCAGATGAAATCGAATAACTCATTAACATGGTTTTGGATGATAAAAAAGAGAGAGGCCACAAAATTGTAACAGTTATGGAACAGTTTTATATTCACGTATATGTGTATATATTCGATGGTAAAGGTTACATATCCGGGCGAAAA
>MNPL01013499.1:1092-35302 GCA_002081605.1 Tropilaelaps mercedesae | reverse complement strand
ATATATATATATATATATATATATATATATATGTGAGTGTAGTAGTTTTAATGGGTGATTGATAAGAATATGAATCAAACATCGTTGAAGTAAATTTTAGAAAAAGAACCACCCTTGCGGTTTTTTATTACACATTATTCGGGTTTCTTAACATAAGCTAGATATTTATCATTGTTTTATGATCACTGACGGATGGAAAATATAACAGCTTTAGTGGCACACGCAGCATCTAAAATTCTGAATAAAAGTAAATCTGGAGGAGAAATGGAACCATGGTGCTGTTTTTAAATAGCGCAGTATAATCTATTCAGTTTGGTTAATGCGTTATGTTGTATGCATGTTATTTTGTACTCGACTTTCGACCTAAAAAAAATTCTGTTTGAGCTTATTGCTACTGTGGCTGTGTGTCAGTCAATTCAAAACCTTATGTGGCTAAAATTATGTATAAAATATTTAAGCCATAACAAGGAACTTTGACGTTTGCAGGAAAATAAATGACGAGAACGTCCTTACTTATTTTATTAAAAAATTATTGCATAATGCTTGCATTGCTTGAAATAATTTTTTGAAATGACTTCTGGCGGCTCACATGAAAAATCCACAATAGTGCATTCGCATTTTTTTCCCTATGCATCTAAGTTACTCATGTGAGAAATCAGGGCGAATGTTATACGTAAGCTAGGTTAGATAGTTTCTAAGTTTGTAATCTAGAGCATTGCGGTGAAAAGAAATAAACTGGGTCCTAACTATAGCCTCATCTGGGTATTATAATATCGGTGATGGAATACACAACCGAGATGAGATGGCGGGAAGTCAATCTCACTAATAGAGAAGCTCTGGTGACGCACTGATTGCCATCGTAGAGAACTAGATGTTGCAGCGGTTTTGTACCAAAACGTTTTAAGGTCCGTTCCCTATGAGCACTTTGTTCTCGTACGAACAATCGTAGGATACCCCTACATGTGCTCCAACCGTCAATGATCTGCTTTGCACAAAACGCAACGAATAGAGCCCCTGAAAAAAGTTTTCCTAAAACGAAGAGTTACGCTTGTGATTTTGGAAAAAAATGGGCATATGTATAAGGAATTGGTTCAGTCGTGTTTTCCCAATTCCCAAGTGAGTGTGCTAAGAGTGATACTACGCCACTTCCTGCCAGAAACTTTTCCGCGATGGCGAACTGGTGAACTTCCAGCGTTGCGGAGCACGACAGCGAAGCGGCTGCCATAGAAGAGAGCAGTTGAGAAATTTAAACTCTAGGCCGAAATAAACGAGTCCCTGCGGGAAGACTCATGCTATGTATGTGCAGCTAGTGGACGTCGTTTTGGCGAGAGACGTATACATGTTAGACAGCAACACTGCCTAACTAAATATTAGGTACAGGATCTGTCGCCATCAAAAGACCTTAATCTTCACAAGTTATTATTCACTTCTTTGATCTTTTCTCAACCGTAAGCACGAGTAACTTAAGCTAAGCGCCAGCTGATATGTAGTTTGTAAAAAAGAGTTTCTAGATCTTTGTTGGACATTGTTGCATCGGAGAGCAGGTTTTCCTTACAGCTTCTCTTTACAAAATTGGAGCCCAATTGGCTATCGACAGCAGGTATTCCGCAATACAAACATGGAGAAACTGTCGTTGATGAAACAATGATAGAACGTTACGGTCGCTATAATCATCTTATACACGATAGTGGGATCCAAGCCATAGGTCGAATCGCCTGCTTTAAAACCATGGGGTTTTACACTATGTATCCACTAGCTCCAACAGGCATTTAGCACCAGAAACCGGTGTTTGTCTTACTTAAGCATATTATTCGGCAAATTATGCTTGACCTTTTTTATTACAATTTCTAAGCGCCGTTTGCCATACTTAGTCCAAGGTCGTTTATTTTGAATACATCGGCGTGGTAGGTGCATACAGTGCAAGACGTCTTAGAACTGCTGATACAACACGTCGCGATAAACAAGTTGAAACTTTAGGTTATAAAGTGGCGCCAACCGGAAAATAAAGACCTCCTTTATTCTAGTAGCCTCATGGGAGATGAGATGGCCAGGTCATACTACATTACGAGAAGTGCAGTAAACTCGATCGAAGTATCGCATTGTTCCCGGCTGACCGCTCGCTGATTTATAGTCCTGCTCTGCGACTTCAGGGATGGACATCGGTGGGACATGATATTTTGCTTGATGCTCACTTGATAACCGTGAAGGCCGACTTCCAGCAGGTCATCGGTCTATTTTTATCCAAGATTATGAAAAGGCTGTACTCACTATGAGTGCCGTCACAAACAACAAAAACAAACGTATGTAGAAAAACTTAAAAAAAAAAAGTTATCTATGGAGAGTCAAAAAGGAGACACAATGAAGGCGATGCCATAACGAGTAGAAGATTAGCGGATTTATAGTGCGAATCGCGTGCACCACGCAGGCGGAATGAAAACCGCTATCAGGTGATTTTATTAATTATCTACACATGCTTTGAAACAATAAATACTGCACGTGTGTAATGTAAGTGCGCGAAGGCCATTGATATCGATGTTCAATCGGTTATTTAATATAAATAACGACATTAGACTCGCAAGGAAGTAGAAGCGGTAGGTTGAGAGGTAGATAGGGAAGAGGGAAGAAAGTAGGTTAAGCTTTCTTTTGCTTTATTTATGACTTACCTAAGGTAATTTTAGTCTGTTAAGGTACAGACTCGTCCTACTATTGTGATATGGTTTCACTTCTAGATTACGTGAGAAATTAGTAGTAATAAAAACCTTACGATCATCATTTCAATTTATTTAAAAGAAGTGAATATTTGATTTCAATATTTTGATAATGAGCATGAAATTACTGTTTAACAAATTTACAAGTTTTACAAAGATTACAGATTTATGAACTGGAGAAATTGAAAAGAATGACAAGTAACTCTAATACGACGAATGATGACGAGAATTATCTATATCCTTCATTAAAAATATTATAGACATATATCCCGACGGAATGACGGGGAAACAATTACCGGGAACAAACCTGCAAAAATAAGTAAAGCAGCGGAGTTTGTCTTACTAAGCGATGCAGCAACGGATCGCTCAGCTTTGCCCCGCCGATACATGATCAAAGGAAAAATCATAGAAATTATATTCTTGAATGTGTGATAAATAAGCATGTGGCATTTCATCTCCAAATAGGAAATTTTTGCTCATTTAAGATCACTTTCGCTAGTCTACTACAGTATGCTTTTTCCGTCATCTTTCGTTTGTCGAGCACTGTCGTCATGCCAAGTAAATAGACTGAACCGATGCTGACCACATATACTATCTCATATCTTATCAAGCTCTTCTTTAGGCCTACGCATCGATTGTGTCACTTGAATGAAAGAATAAATAGAAGAATTGTAAGATACGGGTTTAAGTTCGATCAGCAGAATACGTGGCTTAAGCGGGACGGACAGATACCGTCAACTCTCAGAGACTCCTCTTCAACGTCCTTTCAAGCACTGACGTACGTCAACAACGTTTAGTCAAGACTGCATGACCTCCCGGAGTGGTTTCTGGTCGAGTGAAGGGGGAGCTAGATGATCGTGGTTAGCTATCGCTTACGTTCTGTTCTTACTATCGTTAAGACGCTCACCCTTGAGGAATGTAGACTGTGAGTATTTGTTGTAAAATAAAGTTCGCTGCTGCCTCCTGATTTGCTGTCCGTTACTACCGTGTTCCGTTGGGTGACCGCTTAAAGCGATGACTGAGGTGCTTCGTCGTTGTTGACAGTGAGAGGCTCCAGAATCAAATACTTCAGCGTATGATAGTCTTCCTTTCCTATCGCTGTTCTACTACATACGTGCGTAATCGCGTGACACCGAGCGGCCTCCCGATACCTATGGCTTGAATGAGCGACGTCCGACGCGTCATCGAGTTCTCACCCGTCTGGCCGATGGCGTCGCCGCGTAAGATGTCCGTGCTCAGCCGTACCTGCTTTATATCTCGGTTCGCGGTGAGGAGAATCCTGAGTCGTGAGGGAGATGGGTTTCTCGTCAATAGAACATGGAATCGTAGAGTACCGCGCCATTTTCTGATGGGCTCGTGTACGTGGCTTTAAAGTTTTGCTGAGGAGCGTCGATGTTACTGTTCATACGCCATGATCGTGACCACAACAAGCAAACAAACGGGGAAAAAAACAGACAGGAAAATCTCGCTCGTTTCACCGAATCAATCGGCTTATGCTCATGTTCAATAGGGTTAGGAACGGGATCGTGGCTGATATGATTTATCTGCTGAGCACTCCGTTTTGCCTGACCTCGTGGTATGTTTTAAATTATTTATTTTTTTGGTTCACTTATTGCTCTTTCCCCTCGTCGACAAGTAGAAATGGGATTTGACCCGCCTTATATTTTAACTAAACCTCAAAAACTAAATGCTCTACGGCACTTGCAGGATTGTCAGTACATTGATCCATTGATTCCGGAAGAGGTTTAGGTTATGCTCCCCTCTTGCCCATGAAGGACTTTGTTTTTGAGAAATTCAATCACTTTGTTAACGTTAAGGTTTAGAGTTTCGGTCCAGGCTATCCGAAGGCTGTGTATTATCCATGTGACTACAACCCAATAGTTCACAATAATCATATGGGAAATTGTAGGCCGGGGGTCTTGCAAGTAAACGAGGATTTTTAGTCTGGCGAAGTTAGACGCCAACGAATGCACGAGCGACGGCAAAGCGTTCCAACGCGTTTTTCGATTGATGGATCACACTTCCAAAATCAGAAACAGGCGATGGCATAGAAAGTGAACGGCTCCTTTAAAATTTGGCATAATTACGTTCGCTACTAGGTTGGAAAGTATCGGCGCGCAGATTTCCTAAGCATATTCACTAATCCTTTCATTTAGATCGAAACAAAGCAAGTATTTTTTTTTGCATTGTGACCCTTAGGATTAAAACTGACAGTCAAAAGAAAATGTAATTATCCGCTATAAAACTGACAAGCCATTCTTATAAACTATCTTCAATCAAAAACTGTGATAAAATATTTCTGATGTCTTCTCTATTTTCTATTGCTATAGCATTTTGGCACTTGCTAATTATATTTACAAGATACTACGGTACTCAGAAAGTGCCTGGTCGGCTGTCTGTCCAATGCACTAAGTCAGTGTCGATCACATTGTGCCTACATTTTCTGACCACTGCTTGGCAACGTGTCTATCGCCAATGTGAGTAGAGCACAAATACCTCAATTGGAATTGTTAATCTTAGAATTACGCATTCAAATACCGGTGGTATTCAAACGGCGGTTAAGCGGGCGGATTTCGCCTATATTCCAAGCGTCAATTTCGCCAGTTTAGTCCTTTCTCTGTATGGGAATCAGCTGGCGTGTCCCCTTCAGGACTTATTTTCTTTCTTCGAGCCACTCCGTACTATGAGTTCCTCTCCCTCATCATTCTTGGACGGTTAGTCTATTTTTAACGAGGCGTGAACTGAATCGCTCGAGCCTTGGTAGGGTCGTGGCATTGAGCTAATTTTGATTTGTGCTACTGCCGAGGACTGTCACCGTAGCTGAACAATGAACAGGCTCGGTGAATTGGTCCAGAGCGACCCACGTTGATATCCATGGCACCACACAGGTACATACGCTCATAGCGCTACAGTGCAAACGCCAGCGAAGCCTGCAGCATTCGACCAGAAACGTCGCACACCTCATCAAGAGTAGCTATTCAGATGACCGCATCGTCATAAAGACAAAAGTCCACAGAAGTCCGCCGGTCGCCAGATCGCCCAGTTGTGACACTAAATTTATCAGAAAGGTGAAGAAGTTGCTTGTCGTGATTCACGGTCGCTCTGGCGGTGTGGCTGAATTCAGCCCTGTGATGAGAGACAAGAAGGGGCTGATGGCGTTGCTATTGTCCCAGTACGTTCCGAGACGAAAAAGAATCGGTGCGCCTGATCCACCCCCACGCTAAATGAGCACCAAATCGAACGACCGGAGAAAAAGCATGCAGTTGAAGCAAAAAAATGGATCGCGAAAATAAGACCTTTGAGCATTCGATTTAGAAAGATTTTTTATGTGCGTATGAAAATACCACTTACACTTTGTAGCTACCGTTGGAAGATTATATCTACGAGGCATTTAGAATTTGCAATGCCGTTGATGTTCTGTTTTAATTTTTTATATTTCTTTGAATGCTTGCTTAGCCCTATCTTGAATAAAATGTTTTTTGTATGTATTTTGTTGTTGTGTACCAAACAACATCGTACTAAGACCTTTATGGTATCACAGCATATCGTAGGGAGCTGTTCTGGTTTTACTAGCTTGGTCCACGAAGCACTTTATGCTTTTGTAAACAGTATAACGCTGAGCCCGGTCCAGCCACCTGCCTGTAAGAATTAGTGTTGAGGACTTCACCTGCACTGAACTCTGAAGAGTAAGTGAACCATTTTGTAGCAATGAAATGGTACGAAAGGTATACCTTAAGTATTCACAAGCATGCAGTTTACTTGAATTTAGTAGAGGCACATGGCCTCTGTTACAACACATGCTTTGCAAACATGGTTGGCGTCGAGAAGTGAGACTACGCAACCCAAAGTTAAATGCGGCAGCTTGATTTATCTACTCACTTAATCGATTGGGACAGAACTGCGGGTGTTCCTGAAAAGTTCAGACTAAACTTCTCAAAATTCAAGTCAAGATAACGAGAATGCTAAGGCTACGACAACTTGTCAACTTCGATGCCAATTGTAGTATTCCTACTACCTAATATAAGGCGATGCAGAACTTTTGCGAGTCACCGTAACGCTTCACCGTTGAATGACTTCTTGCATGTATGGAATTGCAACAGTAATTACATGTCACGTGGTTACATCAATAGTGAAATAAATGACATATTAGCAATTCCCCTGCACTAGGTTTCAGCAACCTGTGTCTGTTGCTCTTACGTGCTGTTGATTAGCTGGCGTTACTTCTATTACCTAATCTAGCATTGAGAAGTGTTGTGCCGTTTTAAACCCTCGTAAAAAATAAAAATAATTATAAGGTGCATCAGCAATCAATTTGGCTATCATAACGACCATGTACGTACGTAAAAATCCAACAAAAAGTCAAAAGATGCGCAAAGCTAGTGCGGACACTAGTCTCTTAATTGTTTCATTAATATTTTTTTTAAACAGATGCCACCTCCCATAATGAAACGACCCATTTCGGGTACTGTACACACAGGTAGAGTGAATTAGGCATAATTTTTTATTTGTGATGGTTTAAACGCGTGTGTAGTATGAACAATCCTTGTTGACTTAGAATTGCGTAGCGTAGTTAGACTTCAATCGAATACTATTAAAAAGCGTCGTATTTCCTGAGGAATCGGAGCCACCAGTTGATTGTACCATCGAACGATTTTCTCATGGAGGTTATATAGGCAGCATGTCATTACGGGCTTTGTGGCCTGTGTTGTTACACCGCTCTTTTAGGCTGTACTGATAAACATTTACCACAGCTTTGTTACCATATATATATATATATATATTTATATATATATATATACACCATATGCTGTCGCAGTGTTATATGTACCATGCATATAGTATGTAACGCTGAGGCATGTGTTACAACTTCAGGTACGACACGTATTTTAGTTTACCGAATAACCAATCAGCAAAAAACTTATGAAGACATCTCATCGAATTTCTATAACAGACACTGATGTTTGTAAGTTCGACGAAAGTTTTCCATTGCGCTACTATGGGTCGCATCCACAGGCGTGACAATACAGCCCTTAGCAAGCTGTGACCTATCTATAATAGCTTCTTCTAGAGATTTAAAAATATATATCAACAGACCATTTATACACATGAATGATTTCCATAGATGCATTCATTTACAACAATTTCTCTATTTCAGTAGGTATGCATCAGTATTTGTGTTTCGATATTTCAGAGGTGTATATTTTTACTATCACACAAAAATATGAAGGCTTCCTGAACCTCTATCCTTTCTATAAAATGAATAGAGCTCGATAACTCATTGCTTCGTTGCAGACCTATAGGATTCGATAATAATCAATGCATATGTATTTTCATCTATTGCTTTGCTTATTTTTGTCAATTTAATGCTCACTTGTATGAACCTATTCAGCGTTGACAGGTCTTTTCTTATTTTTTTTCGCTCCAACGCAATAATAACTCCTCAAGGGCACCCGTGACGGAACACCTCACGCGAGCTAGTCAGATCTGTAACAGCCCAAACCTCATCGTCACCCGCTTGCTGACTGGTCTGTTTGCGCAAGCTTCTCTAAACAGTAGATGGTCTAACCAACCAGTGGCTATGCTTTGTTCAATATCCTGTTCTTCTCTTCTTTTTGTATTCCGGCGTACGCGTGCATCTTATTTTTGGCATTTCGGCTCACACCCGGCGCGTCTGCGCCGGCCCAGCCGCGCCAAACGCCGACCACGGGGCCTCGTTGGGTGCCTATCCAATCCAGGTGACAATGCTCTTGAATCTTCGCTCGTCGGGCGCCGTACGTCGTTCTCGCACGTCCATCTCTTCGGCGCGTACCATCATCTAGCTAGCTGAAGGTCCACCCCGGTTTTAGGCTCTCAGGGGAGGGGCACACCCTTACCTGATCTGATCTTCGATTGTCGAATCTCAGTGATTTCGTCTTAGCGGTTCGGCAGCCTTCGACAAACCTTCTCCCTCGACGTCGCCTCCGCGTCATCTTCGTCAGGGAAAGCCAACGGAGGGGCCACCTCGCACCCAAAACAACCACCACCACCATCAGAGCCATCGTCCAACAACGCCATCACCACGAGCGGCACAAAGCAACCAAAGAGGCAGCTTATTTAAGACTTGACGAAACTGAAATCCTCCACTGAAGCAAAGTGCGCCGATGTTTTCGCGCGTGCTTTTGCTATCGGCGAAACTCGTGTTTTTCCGCTGGCGCCGCCACAATATGAAAGACTGCTCCAATATGAACTAGAGCTGTCAGCGGCCCCGGGGCTA
This sequence comes from Tropilaelaps mercedesae, assembly GCA_002081605.1. Classification (NCBI taxonomy): domain Eukaryota; kingdom Metazoa; phylum Arthropoda; class Arachnida; order Mesostigmata; family Laelapidae; genus Tropilaelaps; species Tropilaelaps mercedesae. The sequence continues at coordinate 26,341 of MNPL01013499.1, read as the reverse complement.
TTGTATTTGCGATGCGACTGGCAGAGTGGTAACTTTTTATTGACAATTCGATTTCTAATGTCTGTTTGCGATACCATTTTCTATAGTAGATTGATGTCCGTCTTTAATGCTTTCTTGCGAATTCGCTTCCTCTTTCTATTCTGAATAGGAAAGTGTCATCTGTAATTATATAGACGACGCCGACTTGTAAGCAAAAATGTAAGTAAAAACCTCGAATGTTGAACTGCCAGCAACATGCAAGGGATGAGGAAGCCTCTGCAGTATGTTTTGTTTTTAATCGAACGTCTTTGGCTCTAACGCTGAATGTCAATCTGCGTTAACAAAACGCAACTTTAAGTTCTGCATCTTGTACGGTGTGCGTACGCGAGGCATACACCAAGCGAGGTGGGCAAAAAATTGATCATTTATAATCCACACTACGCTATATATATATATATAGAGCGCAAGTATTGACTATGCAGCAGTAAATGTATCCAAATGAAGGAAATGGTCTAAAGAAACTAAAAATACGAAAAAAGCTATCACGAGCATAACAATAAATCAATGCTCCAACTCGTAACGAAAAGAGAAAAGTTTCCGTATTTACAGTGCATTTGGACATACCCGTTTGACCAATGACAGCACATATTGCACCACTGTGAAGATAATAACTCATATATTGATAAGTTAATGCGACACTTGAGATTATGGAGAACACTGAATTCTTCTCATTACGACCTCTTCAATTTTTGCCACCTCTTTTCATGGACCTCGTTGCAGCAAAGCACTTTCTTTAACCTCTTTCGTTCTCAAGCCTTGAGGCAAGATTCTGGGCCGAGGAGGAAAACCCGACACACCTTGTATCTTCCCAGGAATCACTGTATATGTGCCTTTCTCCTTGTCCCGCACGTCGCACTTCTTCATCGGTCTTCATGATTTATGAAAGCGTATACGCCACTGCGACACCACAGATCATCAAAGTGTAAACGTGACCCCATCGCGCCGTAGATCTTTCTGCAGATTGAGGCAAATGTGCCGGTCCCCAATGATTTAGAATACCGTCAGCAAAACGAAACTGATCTGTCGTGTGTCATTGGCAACGCAGTGGCAATGGGTTTTATCTGAAGATCGCTCCTTTCCTTCTTAACTGGAACAGTAATCTCTGAACTGGACAGAGAAAACACTCTACTCAGATGGCGTTTAAATTTTTCTTTGCGATTGTGGCGGGTTCTTGAGCGTAGAATACTGAGGTCCTGCTTGCTTTATCTTAGTAATACTTTCATATTGTTTGGCGGCATTACAGAACAGGGCTTAAAGTGATTTCTAAACGTTTTATTCATGTTACGGAGGTGCGCGCAGTAAGAAAGGTTCTTTCGGAACAAGTTAGCCGTACGGTAAGGCCAAAAGGCCTGCTGCGTATCTAGAGTATTTTTCGTATTTTTTTTTTTGCATCACCGTTACATACATATGTTTCATGTACATAGGTTTCATGACAGAGTATGTAAAATTTAGTTGGCAATATCGAATATCCTAGGGTAAACAAGTTGTCTCACCGTTCACAAATCTGTTATGTACAAAATGTGATAAGGTTAAATAAAACACATCCTCCCTCGGTAAACATTAAAATCATAGCTATCTCAATAATTATCCATTCAACCGTAAATGAAGATCATTGTAGCCGAAACCCAATCTCGTCTGCAATCATTTCCATATGTGCGCATCAACCTATCTTGGGTTCACTGATAATAAGAGCAAGCCATCACTACCCCTCAGGCAAGCGATGGTCATTTCGGAGCACTTACACATAGTCAAATAAATATTAAAGCTCATTATGGCATTAGGTCTACTAGTGCTCGCTAGCAGAAGCAGAAACACCCATCTGAGTCAAGTGGAGCCCCACGAGGCGCTTTCTGCGCGACCCTTCGCGCTCCCTTCTCCCGTGACCATCACCCAAACTGAGGAAAGGGTAGGCCCGACCGTGGCCGTTTGGAGGCGCTAGTACACAAATGTGGTGCAGCACATTTTGACTGGTCTTCGCGAAGGAATGCTGTACCGACGGCGGGTGATAAAAATACGATGGCATCAAATCGCCGCTGAAAAAACCGGGTGAAGTTTGGATAAAAATGACATCAAACTATTTTGTGTCCAGTGCTCGATGTGCTGGGAATCGGCCCTAGCCTTTCCGGAGTGCGCATTGTCACCTGCTGGATGTTACTGTAAAGGGAATACTGTGTAACTATTGGATAAGCAGACAATGAACATTTTATACCACGATGAGTTTATTATGATTTTATCTACATAGACAACGCAAATGGTGCAGGATCCTCCGACCTGTGTGAACTGTTCCGGGTCTAGGAATGGACACGATGAGGAAAAGCGTCGCAGTGATTCAGTGTATTCTATTTATGTGTATTACGCAATCGGCGGGTTTGGGAGCACGATATGTGCGTCCAGAAGACTGCACGTGGGAGCCCGTACCAGATTCGGTGCATGTGTCCATGACGTGCTCCGTGCGCAAACTGGAGGGTAGCGTCCACCCTACCAATTTCTCACTTATCATGCCAAACCACACGGAAAAATTGACTATTTATTGTACAGATGACCAACGAGCTGTCCAAACAAGCCAAATGGCCAATCGGTCGTTCGAGCATTTACATGGTTTGCGATCTCTTACCATCGAACGATGCAAGTTTAGCCGTTTGCCAGCCAAAGCATTTGAGGGTCTCGACAATCTAACGCATCTTGCAATAAAGACGTTCACTACGGATTCAAGGCACCATACATCACTCAGGGTCTCCCCCTCTAGTCTGGCGCCACTTGAGAATATAGAGTCGTTGGACCTGAGTGAAAACAATATGGAATCGCTAACTGCGGAGCTCCTCTGCGGACTTGATCGCCTGCGATTAGTCAATCTTTCGAAAAATGCCTTCTCCGATGTCCTAAGTCTTGGCTTTTCGTCGAACTCACACTGCAAACCAGCCATTCGCAATCTCGAAATCAGCCACAATAAAATTGGCGTTCTTCCCGACAGTGGCATCGCGTCACTAGTTCATCTTAAGGAGTTACTTTTGAATCACAATCAGATCACTCGAGTAGAGTCAGGCTCCTTCCTTGGCCTCTCACAGCTCGAGCGACTCGATATCACGCATAATATGCTTGTCGTGTTACCAGCTGGACTATTTCAGACGACGCCTCGACTTTCGGAATTGTACATGCGAAACAATTCTCTAGGTGCTTTCCTGCCTGGAATTTTTATTGGACTCGAAATGTTGACCATACTGGACCTGGCTCATAATCAGCTTACATCGCTTGAATGGCTTGGCGAAAGTGATTCAAGGGTTCGTCTAACGCAGCTGAAAGTTCTCGATCTCAGCAACAACCGACTAACACGCTTGGACGCCCGCGCATTCGCCACACTCACAGGTTTACAAGCGCTCCATTTGCAAGATAACCTGATCGAATTCATTGGCGAAAGCACGTTCGTGGCGCTCAACGACCTTCAGACACTTGTTCTGAGTAGGAACTATCTCAAAGCCCTTGGCCCAAGCATGATGGTCGGGTTACGTTCAGTGGCCACACTCCAGCTGGACAACAATCGACTCGAGACCGTCCACCCCAGTGCACTCACTAACGTTTCGCACGTCCAGGAACTCAATATCGCCGGGAACAAGCTTAGCAACGTCCCCGACGGCTTGTCGTCACTGGCCATGCTACGCTCGCTTGATTTGTCCCATAATAATATACGAGACGTAACGAATGCCTCGTACCAAAGCCTCAATCAGCTCTACGCTTTAAACCTGATGGACAACAAAATCAGCAATCTCAGTCAGGGCGCATTTGACGACCTTCCCTCGGTCCGTATCCTGAACTTGGCCAGAAACGGAATTCATTCCATCGAGCAGGGTACATTTGACGACGTACCTGGCCTTCACTATCTTCGTCTCGACGCAAATTCGCTCGAAGATGTAAACGGGCTTTTCGGCAATCTGCATGACCTGATAATGCTGAATGTATCTGTAAACCGCATCCGCTGGTTTGACTATGCTCTCATTCCCGTCGGTCTCCAGTGGCTGGATATTCATGATAACCAAATTGAGGCGCTTGGCAATTACTTCGAGCTAGAGCAGAGCTTGAAACTTCGCACTCTCGATGCTTCGTTCAACAAACTGATTGACCTCGACTCCTCGTCGTTGCCTAACGGAATCGAGATCGTCTACCTGAGAAACAACAGCGTCAGGCGTATCCAGCCATTCACGTTTTTAGGTAAGCGAAACTTAAGCCGCGTCGACCTAAGCAACAACAGGTTGGCAACGCTTGAGATGACGGCGTTCCGGCTGAGTGAGGTACCGTTGAGACGACCGTTGCCTGAATTTGCCATTGCGGGTAATCCATACATGTGTAATTGTCACATGGAATGGCTTCAACGGTTGCAGAATCCCGGCGTGCCGTCTAGCCATGATGACTTGCGCCAGTACCCGCGAATCGTTGATTTACATAGCGTCGAATGCAACGCCAGGTACCCCGTCAACGGCTACCTGCTGCCCTTGACTAGAATGAAGTCATCGCAGTTTCTATGCGAGTACACGAGCCACTGCTTCTCGCTGTGCCATTGCTGCGACTTCGATTTGTGCGATTGTGAGGTCGTTTGTCCCGTGGGATGTACCTGTTATCACGACCAGCTGTGGAACACCAACATCGTTGTGTGCAGCTCGCGCCAGCAAAGTGACATTCCCAGGAAGCTGCCGATGGACGTCAGTGCCGCGTACTTCGACGGCAACAGCATCGCCCACCTAACACCGCATTCACTAGCCGGTCGCAGAAATATGAAGGTACTCTACCTCAATGGCTCCAACGTCGAAACCATGGAAAACCGAACATTCTCCGGCTTGCCAGAGCTTCGTATTCTACGCCTCGACAATAACCATATCTCCCAGTTGCACGGACATGAGTTTGACGGGTTGGTAAGACTGCAGGAGCTATACCTCACAAACAACCGTCTGCGCCATCTGGGCAACACCACCTTTGTGAATCTGAGGAATCTCGAAGTTCTTCATTTGGATCGGAACTATTTGATTGAAATATCGGTGTGGAGTCTCCAGCAAAATTTGCATCTCACCGAGATTCGCATGGCGAATAATCCGTGGACATGCGATTGTCATTTCACGGCAAACCTCGCCCAGTTCCTGCACGAACGCGGCGACAAGGTGGCGGACATTTTCCAGCTGTCGTGTGTGCACAACGAGACAACAGCCCTTCCACTATGGGAGGTCAATGTGACCGAGTGCCATAGCTCGACAGATGATAGCTTCTCTGCGGGCCAGCACCAGTTCCAGCACATTGGTGATTTTGTTCCAATGTTCTTTGTTCTCGCTGTGTTCCTCTTGCTTGTTGGAATGGCTATCCTGATGGTGACTTTCTACCGTCGCCAAGTGAGTGTATGGTTTTTCAGCCGATACGGAGTACGCATGTTCCGGCGTACGACGATCGAAGAGGAGAAACTCTTCGATGCTTTTGTGTCATATAGCAAAAAAGATGAAGCTTTTGTGGCGCAGATACTTGCTCCCGAGCTGGAGTGCGGAAACCCGCCGTACCGACTCTGCCTTCACTACCGCGATTTGCCCATGGTTACCGGCTACCTCAGTGAGGCGATAGAGGAAGCCGTGGAAAGTTCCAGAAGAACGATCGTTATCTTATCAGAACACTTCCTTAAAAGTGAGTGGTGTCGATATGAGTTCAAGTCTGCCCATCACGAAGTGCTGAGCAATAGCAACTTCAAGCTCGTCGCCATCTTCCTCGGGCGTGTATCGTACCGCGATCTCGATCCCGACATTCGAATGTGGCTTAAACGTAGTACGTTCCTGCACTGGGGCGAGAAGAACTTTTGGGACAAACTGCGCTATTCATTGCCGGATGCTCGCAACCGCAAGATCATGCGTTCTGACCTCAACTCGGTCGCCGTGCACATCTAAAAAATACAACCCCAGAAGCAGAACATTGACAACAAATATACAAGACAGTATGCAGTAGTCCGAAAATCCGTTTTCATCACTCTAGGATCTCACCGCCGACATCGGACAGGCGGCATTTCCATTGCTACGTTAACGGTCCAGATATGTACTCGACTTAGCTTGGATAGCGTCTATACGTACGGCAATGGTGCTCACTCAAGACCGCTTAGATGAATCCAACATGTCAAGCAGAAGGTCAACTAAGAGAATTGACTTGCGTACACGATGATGTACGCTTCAATGTGGACGAACATTCTCTATTATTGTTGGCAAGTAAAACCAGTAACAGGCTATGCTAATGTATCACGCGGGTAGCCTCGGGTGAAATATTAATTAATACGACGTTGTACAGCTCTGGTACTTATCGTTACCTGCGTGCCAATCCAAGTCAGCGAAGAGATTGACGCAGATGAAGGGATGTGTGAAAATGTGTGTCACCAGTCAGTGAGCAAATATTGTGTAGAGCCCTTATATATTTTTGTAGACGAACAGGCGAACAATGTATGGAACAAACATGTAGAAACGTAAATTGTAAATACTCTTTAATTTAAAATTGTACAGTTTTATACAGGGATTATTTGTAGCTGATAGGATTCAATTAGCTTCATCCTTTAGTTGACCCATAAGTACGCGTGTGTTGTAAGCTTCCCTGTACCCGATCTGTTTTTCAAGCTGGCACAACGCTCGGTGGAATAAGTGAATTCCTACATTAGTATTATACAAACGTAGGTAATCTAGATGGTAAAAAGCCTTCGGGCCGGTATGGCTACGAATGCGTTTCGACATAATTTGACAGCAAAGGATGACGATGTGGTGATGGCTACGCTGGCTGTCCGGAGAATCCTATCATGATGCGAAGAAAATATTTGCTTCTAAGTGTTCCCATGGCTTACACTAATCTATGCGCTATTCAACATTCAAAAGGATTAGACACGAGAGCACCATTTTGTTTTACTTTGCTATTCGAACAAAAATACATGTCTGTCGCAAGTAAAGGACAAAGCTTGTTAATCTTGCACTTTGATGGACGGTTTGGTAAGTTAATTAGTTGTACTGGGACGAGTGTATGTCAAATGCATGACGATCCACCCAATTGTATGGCTAAATTATTGCGTATCTATTACTGACTATCTTGGCGTTTTGCATAAACATAGAAAACCGACATTAATGAGCGCGTGGTTATAAAGAGATTAAAAGAGAAAGAAAAAACTCAAGAACATTGAACCGTGTGCGTAACAATACGTACGGTCATTGTATATGCTATGAAATGCTAAAGACGCAACTGGCTTGGTATATCGGGGAGTTGTACAAAATGCAACATGAAACATGCGAAACTATACGTAATGACGCTATACACTACACAAATGGCTTGCCCCAACTCAGTAAATGTTGCCTATAGGAGCGATACACGGCGTAGCGGTGAAACTTCGAGTACTTCTAGTGACGAAGAGGCGAAAACGAGACACTCGAGTCCATTCAGTAACAATTGGCTGTCTTGAGGCGCCGATGTGTCCATTTAATAAACGTTGGGCGCAGCAACGACCCAATCTGTGACATAACCATTGCACAAGGTATTTTATCGTAATGCAGTTAAATTAACAACGAGTGTACATAATGCCCATGTATAATAGATAGAACACAGGCGTAGACTAGGAACGCGTATGGGGTACAGACCAGTATGTGGAGCAAGATGCTGAGATTTCATTCTGTGATGTGGCATGTAAAAAGTGTGACGAGTAGAAATCGAGAAAAGTTCGCAAGCATATTATGAAGCATAAATGAATCGAAAAGAAATGTAAAAAGCATTAATTACACTCGGCAATAAAATATTTTCGTTGATAAAAACATTTTTATCGACGAAAATTCACATTGAAATAGAACGGTTTTTTCTTTGTTCTTGGGGTGAAATATTCTAATATTGCATTAACTATGCGTGCTGGTCGCCGCGCGTAGAAGTCTGCTGGATTAAAAACCATGCGAATGTTATAATAAAGTATTATTGCATATTATCTTTGTATATCATGGCATGGTAGTTATAGTATGAATTATTTTGATCCGGTGTTTATGATCATTATACGGGTGTATACGGGTGACAGGGTACATATGAAAATAAAATCTGGTATCTTGCCCTAAGTGAAAAGCCAAGTACAAGCCTTCACTGTGTACTCATAATTTGTCCTTCTTAGTAAAATTCTACATAGTTTTTAGATTCACTCTACATCTTGAACTTACGTAAAGTTGACTTGAAGTAATACTGAATGAATATCTAAGGGGCGACCGCGAACAAATCGATACTAGTTTTGGAATGAGTTTCAGTGAAAATAAATAAAGATTTATATAGGAAGATCTGGATGCAACAGCACAAGCCAGTGAGTACATTCGAAACACCGTTGCTTAGACTAAGTTTCAAAATAAGCACAAGTCGCTGCAAACAAATGGACGCCAAAATAAAATAAATTAAATAATCAAATAAACTCCTGAAAAATTTAAATTTACTACAGCTTTTGAGGTAGGCAATTGGCAGCTACAAGAGTCCACGTCGAGGTATCTCTAATTCGCCTCATTCCATCACCACTCCTATTATCCTAAGCCGTGGAATAGGAAATTTAGAATTTAATGACGTGTACGTGACACCAAATTGCGCCTTAAATTGATCTGTATACATATACCTAGCTCGTCAATATGCTACGAGCCATTCCGCAGCTTGGCGCGACAATCAAGCATGATTACAGCTTTTTATGGGACCTGCCAATTTACCACCGAATCAACGATCTGACTCCCAGGTGATGTGACTGAGGCAGTGTATATAAGCAATGCGAAGTGCTCAACCTGGTATCCCTGCTGAATGTAGATTTGTGGCGTGAAACATAGGTCGCATTGTCGATTGTAAATACATCCGAATAGCGGCACAATATGGGCAGGGCTAAGGATACATGGGGAACTGTCGGGTGGAGGTGGAGGCGCCGATGCCACGGGGGTACGCAGGAAGGAAAGACGAGCCAAAAGATACAACAGGCGCGGGCGGCGTGCTTCAGGGGTGCACGACGATCACCCGATCATGGACGCACGGGTAACGATTGGCAGCGTACATTCGGCATGAAGGTGGGGGAAGGGATGCTGATGTGATGGCCGTGCTGATTCACGAGTAATCTCACTGTGATGATTTTATGGATGCAGGCCCCAGGATCGAGCCAAACTTCAGGAGTGGGGACTAAGAAATGCCCTGTGAATTTGTGGGTATCCTCCTTGTGCATTTGGATATAGAAAGTGGTACCGGGTTGAACCGAACCCATTTCCACTACGAAGATTTGCTCAGAGAGCTGCTGTATCTATTGTGTGATTGTACAGATGCTTGGCCTCGGGGGGCAGCGTGGAAATTGTTAAATTGTTCGCTACTGGTGGCCTGAAACTGTTGGCAGGGATATTGGCTGTGGTAGTGGGTCATGATGACGGCGCATGGAGAAGGAGTATAGGGAGCGAGTATTTCCCAGTCACACCCAGTTCACCTCGCTAGCAGACAAATAGCCCTTCCTGGCGGAATGTTTGAGCGCACTCGTTTCTCGTTCAGCCTGCGTGCACAAGTTCGAGATTAGAGATTACACGCACATCTCTGTAGCGATGCTACCACTGTATGGACATCCCGAATGCGAGTTGTGTTTCTAAAGACAAAAAAATGAGAATTCTTCGTTGGCTCACGTTTTGCGTTTTTTGCTGTCCTCGAACAATATGAAGAGTGCGTAAAGGAAATCATCTTTCTTTGAGCACACCCATATATTTGGTAGGGGCTTTTTAATGCAAAGGACTTAGTCCGGTCATAAGAAAGAGTAGTTGTTACGTAAGGTCATGCGTAATAACAAGGTAAATTCCATTTGTCTCGCGGAAAGTTATATAAGGTTAGCAGATTGTCCTGGCAATTTAAGGTTCTTCACTTATACTATGTCAAAGTTCCGCAGTGTTAGACGCTGTAAATGTCAAACTCGCCCAGAGTCTCAGCTTGACGTAAACGTATTTGTATACCGGACTCTAATCATGCTGAAAGTTGAATAAATGCAAGTCACATTTAAGACTGTAATCAGGCACCTTGATAGCTGACACCCAAAGAACGTCCCACCTGACGTTTTAAAACAGCATTGCCAGAAAATGTACTCATTCCTCATTTCCTCCAATCATATGTGGAGTCCAGGCGTTTTGAAGAAACTTGCTGTCAACTGAAAACGGCCACACTTACCGTTAACGCATCGGTCGACTCAAAAATGTGTATCTGTCGAAACACATTCTACCGCGCTGACTCCGTTAGCGGCCCGTTAGTGGCCTGCAGACACCATCCTAGTCTAGATTCTGGGCGGAGCCGATCTGTACCCACACTATGCATATCGTATTTCCCCAACTGAACATGCGGGCCGTCATCGATTTTGGCTCGCGACAACAAGACTATGAGACAAACGTCCCACCACCGTAAGTTTAAATCTTTTCGCCTTTTTCTGTCTTCTTCGGTTTCGCCCGACTGACCAGCGACCGATACTACAGAAAACGGTTACTCTTGCGTTGAAACCGAAAAACGATCCTCTACTGTGTTTCTACATTGGCGCATTGTCTTCTCACAGTTATGATGCTTTGTGTGAATACGCGTACGCCAAAATTTGCGTCGATATTTGCGCATGCCTATCAGGACGCTTTGCGGTAATCACTGTTCATTTCGTGGCTTTGTGTTTTTGCCTCATAGTGTGGTATTGGGCTACGAAATATTTTGGTAACTTTTATGGAGTGAATAACGTCCATGTGAACGCGGCCACTTGGTTCTTCTTTTTACTAGTGGACGACATCGTGCCAATTTAATAAAAATGTTTTTTTTTAATTTCATGTTTTTATTTGCAACTTAACAACAAAACAACTTACGGAGACGTTCTCCGATTAATTTTCCAAGCGTCGAGAGGTAAGATTCACATATTAAACAGGTGTATAAGCTAGGTGAAACGCATATCCTTAACATTCTCTTATGTCGTATCAAAAACAACGACCCGCAGTAATGTGAACATTCAGCCAACAACGACGGCCATTGTTGAGAATTTGTTTTAACTAGAAAATTATAAGAAACTCCATGAATGCTGAATGCTCATTTCAAATCAGTTCTTAAGGTGAATCAGTCAATATTTTCGAGCTGTACGTACACCCTTAATGCAAAAGATATTCATTCAGATCCCTCTGGATTAAATCGATGCCATCCGCACTTCTTTAAGTTTATACATATATATATACATATATATAGCCATTGGCACCTATACCAATGTACCACCCACAGGTATATGTATGTTTGGCGTTAGGGTCAACGTCGTATTAGAAAAGAATTTTGGCGGGAAAACACATATGTAGTTCTACCCAACCACCTCGTTAGTGTCAACCGAGGGGCAAACGTGCGTGAAAGGCTTATTTCGGCTTAGTTTGTCTGTAGCTAGGTAGGAAGTCCGTAAAACTCCGTAGTGATAGAGCTGCCTGCCACATTGAGGGCTCATTTTAGGCGGTAGATATAAGCAACGTTAATGTCCGGTTCCAAAAAAGGTGTTCTGTGCTAACATTGCTATCATTCGTTTCTGAGGGACGGGGAAACTTATTTTAAGCGCTTCCATTGTCCGATTCTGTTATATATATTTAAATTAACTACATCGTTTGTCCAATTTGTAGAATTTAAGCGAATTGATATGCCTAAAATTTTATTTAAATTACGTTGCTATTCATGTATGAGAGGCGGGAAATCGTTGTTTTCAGAATAATCGTAAGATCTGCACATCGAACACTAGTGTGAAGCCTATTCCGCTGCATGAGTACCCCATGCGTGTTTCCCCATTAGGATATGACGGTTACAAAAAAATAATTGGCCGTGCTAACGATTAAACGTGCTAAATCTATATAATTAATGTATACTGTACAGCGGTCGCCACGCTACAATCGTCATACGGGCTAGAAAAAGGAAAGTAGCAATGGTTGTTTTTGAGTCTAATCTTCTGCAAATTACAATAGACCAAGATGTCTCCAGTTTTATAAGAGATCTATATTCTAGATAGTCTTTATTTGGCTTTTTGCCTATGCTTGTTTAAACACTTTACGTTACAAATGATAATCACTTGCAATGGTGGAAGAGTTTATCACACCAGCTAATCATTTTTCACTCGCTATGTCTATTCTCCGCTCCAGACGGCGGGGGGGTAACCTGGAGAAAACGAAAGTGATTCCGGCGTTATCAGTGTCCGAGCGACTTTATTTCCTTTCTCGTGTCGTGAGTTGGTCACACCGCACGTATAGTGAAAACGTATAGAAATTATCATTAAATGCAAGGGCGACTGTGAAGACAGCTGTGTAACCATACAGGCGGGAAAGCTAAGCTTATATCGAAATGAAACGCTAAATCTGGTAGGATTTATTGAACATTTTGTTTAGCCACAGTATGTAAATATAACACTTATTTCCATTTGTCAAGTATTCAGGCATATGATTTTAATATGGCAAACATGTAGAGCCCAGTCGACATTCAGCTAACTGATGTAACTCTTATAGTGCACTCTTAGCTCATATAAAGTATCCGCTATGGCGACAAAGGTTGTGGTTAACTTACGCACAGTAACAGCAGCCTGGTAGTGCTGTAGAGTGAACAACTTCTGGACGGATGTGCCATAGACTATCGTTTGAAAACCTATTTAGAAATGAAGGTAGACGGGCTTTAATAAGAGTAGAATTGAGACCGACCCTCAGCCGCTAATACCCCATGTCACGATCAAGAAGTACAAGTGAAGCCGTTCGAACGCTTTTGCGTAGTGCTCCGATGTTGCATCGTCATGTCACTGTTTTCACATATAGATGCCTTTGAGGCCTGTCCGTTATAGCAAACAAAAACTAGCGCTCGTCAACTGAACAATGAAGTGAGAGCCAACCGTGCCAATCCGCCTACGGAATGACTTCTTGTTATCGAGATGGTTATACCTGGATCGAGTTGATCACTGAATGAGACGTGTTTTACAAAATAGTTGGTCGGGCGAAACATTATCGTAAGAGAAGTCTCAGCAGTAAAAAAGCGTCACATATGACCGTAGGCACAGTAAGAAAGGGAGGCACACGTTTTTATGTATCATTTTGTTATGTTTCGATTTCAAAAGGTTAACAATAAAACTCAGCAATAAAGACTTTTTTGAATTTATGACGCTTCTTCCAGCATTGAAAATTATTTGCAAGGTTGCGTTTCTCTAAGCGAGTTGAGATGCGACGAACGCACTGCTTATAATCACACCGTGATAAAATTTCCTATGAAAGCTGTCGAATATTTGAAGTGTTATTTTGGAAATTAAATAGTGCAATAAAAATTTGTTTCAAAATTATATAATACGAAAATTTCTAATAGAGCCCGTTGTATTTTTAAAGGAGTCCTAATTTTTTCAATAATGCAATAGAATAAGGTGCAAAACTAGAATAAAGTGGGCCGACCACGAAAGGTTTTATTTCATTTTGGAATAGTAGTCAGTTACTTTTGAGACACCGTCCACAGGTGTATTCAATCAATTGATATATTGCCACATAACGATCTGTGGAACGAAAAATCATACAAATGTGATTCAAGAATTTGAATGCTACAATAATGTAAATCTTTCAGCCGCTTAAATAAATATATACAAATAGAGCTCATTTCTACCAAAGGATGTCACGGAAAGGAACAGTCATTATTAGCGAATTCTTTGCCTATTGTTAGTTCGCCTTTTTACGTTGTGCGAATTTATCCTGTTGACCTGAGATACAAGCCAACATATTAGGCTATTTTTTTCATGAATTCAAGCATAAGCAGCCGTTATGCCTATGTTTGTTCCAAAACGTCTAACAGGGGCATATATAAAGATGGTTATTCATCCACAAATTGGCCCGTATTCAAGAATAGATTGGGAAATGTAGAATTTTTATATTAAATAGTCGCCTCGTGCTGAACACCGAGAGGTGTATAAATAATAATAATAATAGGACAGAGGAGCTATGCAAAATGAGCGGGCTAGTGGCAGTTAGCGTTTCGACCGTCTTCTTAGTTATTTCACTTGTGTGACATGATTGTTGCATAACCCCGGATTCTATTCTAGGGTAACGGCTTACGAATTCACATCAATTAAGGCTATTCGCACAAAGAAATTTTCCAGAAGTGCAAAGACAGTGACGGATGTTGGAAGAATACGGTACCATCTTAATTGTAATTAATGCCTGTTGAAATTCACTATTTGTATTAGGCAATTCTGAAAACACAGCAAAGCTTAAATGTCTACGCTTACTTAGTTTCAATAGCTTTGAAGCAATATCAAAGATGCACGCTATTAACCAATATCTGTGCATTGCTTGATGACCTTAAGACGGTTAAGCTTTAGACATTTGGAGCTGCTTACTAGTAGTTCGATTGTTAAAGCTGCTGTTCTGTGACCATCGCATTCGATTTCCTTCTAACATTACACCCTTATTTTGCCGTTGTTAATTGGAAGCGGAACAGTTCACGCTGGTCTGGCACAGATCTGTAGAGCAAACACGTTTGACTTTATAAAAAACAAAATCTATATTAGCATCACCGGGGATACGGGGTACTAAACAGGACACGCTAATTAAGCTCATTTTATACTAAACGCCCTATCGATTTTCATTGAAGAAGATCAAAGGTACAAGATGAAGTCTGTGCTCTCTACTTGACTCAATCATTGAGACGATATGGTTACAGTGGATTACTCAATAATCAAGTAAGTCAAGAGTTCGTTTGCGAGTCAATAACAATTGTTTTCCCAGCCACGTTTTCCTGCAAGGTTTAATTACGTCCGCTCACACTGCATTGGGTAGGTGGGCTGGAAAAAAATTAGTTGGTTTACACTGTTTCACGTCTACACTACTTGAGGGAGTGAATGATATGATTTATGTTGCCTGCATTCATTCCTACTCTACCAGGCATACGCAATAACAAGCACAGTTGGATCCTACGGAAAATACCAGAAATGGACACGTCATACGTTAAATGTAACGGCATTAACTACTTATTTTCAATAAAGCTATGGGCATGGCAGCCCGGCTGCCACTAACTGCTCCAACATATCCTCGTCAATAAGTACATTACTGCGTCATCGCCCCTAAGAAACTATAATTCTCACAAGAAGCCATTGAATAGACTTGCACTTTGCGTATCGATCGGATGAGCGAAGACACGTCCTGGTGCACAAAGAAATAATATTGTTGTCAGATGAGCAAAAGCTGCAAGGTAAGGTGCTATTAAACCACGTTGAAAACTGAATTGCAATTCATTCTAGAAAACTGCTCAACCTTCAATATTGTAACGAAAATTTTGCCGTACGCGGTGCTGACTTAATGCACTAATCACCTTGCCCAACTGGAAGTGAATCAAATTATTCATACCAGACTTACGATAATTCCCCGCGACACTCACCTTGCTGGACTGGAAACCGATAAAATAGAAGATTGATTGGATATAAAAAAGTCAATTTGGAAGGTTGTCAAGTCACTATTGCGAGAAGGAATGATTCAGTAGTAATGAGACGTTCGCCATCCTCTGGGCTTTAAGCTCTGAAGCTTAAGCTTACAGCTTGACACCGCGAACTTGTACTACCTGAAAATATCGCTAGCCTATATTGCACAAAAATAATCTACAAATTGTTAGGTACAAAAATAATTTTATCCCTTGTTGCGATTATTTTTACACAAGCAAAAATGCGAGAACTGTTTGCCAGTTAGTTCTTACTTGTTAGTTTATTATGTGATTACCATTATATTCCTCAGGATACACTGGTACTGCCGCGATATAGTTAGTAGAACTACACAAGGCAACATGAACATCACACCATTGACATGCACAAACTATTTAGAGCTATGAAGCTATTTTGCAACCTCGGAAAGTGACATAAGCCCAAGTTATTTTCTTGATCCATAGATATTCCCTCAGTAGCCTTCCATTTGGTGTAGCTATCAAATGCGGATACTTGGGCTCTATCTGATAGATAATCGTATGCAGGAAGAAAGTTATGGTGAATATTTAAAGCTTATTTGGCTAAGTGAAGACGATTTCCTATGATATAAAAACTGATTGTTTTTGGACCTTTGCAATGAAAGCAAGCAACAGCCATGTGAGACGAATGAAGAAACACGCATTTTTATAGGTCTTAACAATTTGTGAGGCAAAACAGTTTGTTGACAAGAAATAGACCATCTCAATTTCAAATAACAATTGAATTGTTATTTCCATATTATTTGGGAGTAATGGAGTAAACTGTAGCGATACACTGTAGTAGTACACCGTTAGTGTATAATAAAATATTTTTTCCTGCATTACAAAACCCAGTACATTTAAGTATCTGTAGTTAGTATGATTTTCATGAATTGAAGCGAATTCCATTGTATAATAAGCTGAGGGGTGCGTAGCATTCTAATAAATCCTGGATGTGTGTGTCGACTGCTGTGCTATTGTCGCATGCGATACAATGCAATGTTGATTTATTAACGGAATTGTATTACAACGCTTATGTTCTCCCAATGTAAAGTAAGTAATGATAAAAAAAGAATCTTCGTTTCCGGAGACATATAATTCCATAAATATCTGTAATTAATTAGGCGTAAATGTGCATACGAGTATTGTGCTTATTTTGTAACAGTACGAACGCTTTAAAAAATGAAAAGATATATGGTAAAAGCGTTTTTTAAAATTACTTATTTTGTCGATGCTGCCTAACATGGTGTTACCAGACCTGAACATGGAACGCGTTGTCAAGGGTGTAGCAAACGCTTGCATAGCGTGCTCCTTTGTGGCCTGACGGGTCTTCCGTGAGGAAACAATACGTTCCGTTTTTCGGTTTCCCATGTTCAGAAAACTGCGCTAGGTACGAGCTGTCACCACTATCTCTTACCTACGGACTCAGCCAAAGACGCTAAAATTAGGTACTCAAGCATTTTTGCGAGAAAATCCATCTGTTCTACGTATTTTCAAGTAGATCATTTTTGGCTAGATTCGGTTACACAAGCACCGTACGGTACTTGTATTGCTCGTTTAGTTCCTGGAAGTGGTAGGTCAAGTCGATGACACAACATACAGCGTAGTCGCCACAAAAATGCCGCCCTTCTAAAGCAGAGTTAGTGGCAAATTCGTGTTGAAAAAACGCGTACTAATCATTTATAATGTAACGCGCAGGCTCAACGCGTTTCATGCGCCTTATTATCTCAAGCAATACTAAAAATTTAAAAGCAACTAGAATCCACATAGACACCCAATGCTGGCACTCTTTTAGAGCATATGCCTTCGGCATCTGCTGTTGCTGCCATACCGTCACCTTTTACGTGTGAAGACTTCCGACAAAGATCCGTACGGCACTATGATGGGGAGGGGGCTTCAGCCGTCGGGACCTGCAGACAAACACAACTCCCCTGTTCGAAGACGACAAGATCGAAGATTGCAAATTCACGCATGCGCGTTCATCGACCCAAGAATTGCCCCAGTCAACGGTGCTTCTCTCTCTAGTTCTCTCAGTATGCCTCTGCCTATCTGCTCCTGCAAGTATTCGTTCTCGACCTGGCCGTTTGAGTTCTCTCGACAAGAAAACGTTTTTTGCGGCTCGCGTGTAAATGGAGTGGGCCTTTGAACGTGTGGTTGAAGATGTGACAAGGCATGCAACGTTCTAGGGAAGAAGAGAGGTTTACTACAAGAACGAACGTGTTGCAGAAGACAGACGTTTGACTCGCGGGCCGGTAAGCTGTCTGCGCGCCGAGTCGGTCTCTCTGGCGGTGTCGTGGTGGTTAGAAAGCGGCGTCGGCTGATTTTGAGGCGGCAGAGCTTTTCTTTGTCTTTGCTTCTCTCGCTTTTTCTTCGCACCCGCTCTGGTTTTCCCTCGGTGCTCTGTAACGGCGGACTAGTAGTCTCAATCTTGTTTTCCTTCTTTGACTCCGCCGGTCTTTCTTCGAGAGTTTCTCATAACGTATACATGCTAACATATGCTTGCCTCGTGCATAGCCACCTAGCCTCACAGGTCTGTACACTTACTCCTAAACATATCTCAGGCAAATGTGCGTATGCGTGCAGTCTCACTCTTGCATAAAAAACGTGACTTCGATGGTGACAGTAACTGCAGACGCGCGCATCGAAGATGTACGCAAACAAAGAATAAAGACGCCGATGGAGCGACGTAGAGCAGAGGGTCGAAAGAGAACGGGATGAACTGGTAGAGGGTAGAGGCTATTTTTACTGCATGTTCAATTTCGCAGCGACAACGAGGAGGAGGCGTTCGGCCCTACGCTACGAAACCCAAATCGGCTAAACCCGCTGCTGGTTTCTGAGACAGCCGCGCCCTCAAGAAAAATCGGCTCGAGGAGATCGAACAAGATGGTGAGGTCGTGGCTCGTTCCACGCATTTACGGACCGCCCATCTTGCTTCTCGATTCTTGTATGTGTGTGTGCGCGCGAGAGAAAAAGAGAGGTGGCTAAAAGTGGGAGGCAAAAGTATACGAACTAGATACGTGATTCAATAACCCAAGATGCCTCATTTGCAAGTAGAAACTGCAAAAAGCTTTGTCTCTTAATGTTAAGGCCACATTAGCGCAACGGCGCTTGTTAGAGCTATTGTGTGGATTGTATATTGTGGATTTGTTTTAATGGACGTAAAAATAAGCGTACTTAATTAACTGCTCTATAATAAATTCAGAGACGGCAGTTACCACGCATGTATGAATGTAATCACTCGGGAATAGGTAAAAAAATAAACCAAGTTGATAACATAGGCTAAAATCAACTCAAGATATTCTTAATGGACATGCTAATTATTATTAGGTAATAGCAAACTAGAAAAATCCTCATTCATTGTATTCAACTGCATCGTTTCGTTTCTATCCCAAAAACTGTGCTACAGTATACTAACAATAGAATGATCAATGGTGTAAATTCTTTCCTGAGCAGTACCCCTGCTAGGACGTTGGCTCCAAAACCAGAGCAAGTTAGTACGAAATGTTAAAGAGATGTTAGATATTTTTAAGTAACTTAATTTCTTCGGCTACAATACTTTCAGGTAGTTTTTATTGCACCAATCTGAACACGACAGGTCTCTTATTCTTAAGGTAGTTTTTGTCATCTCGTTTATGAGCAGGGCAGGTGGAATTGAGTTTATAGATGCGTCTGATTTAAAAATAATCATTTGGAAGATTATTTATTGGAATTATTGCTTCATCGTGATTAGTGGAATAGACACCTAACCTTTGACGCGCACGTGTGGACATCATCGGGCTGTCGCAAACCCCTAAAACGAAATTCGTCCAGCAATAGGATTCAAAAATCTCCTGTGTGCAGCTGCTGTACTGGCGTCGATATATAGAAAACTACTAGAATCGAGAAAAATAGTTGTAGCTCTTTGTTCTGCGCTGAGATAGACTACCATTTAGAAGCTGACCTCGCGTTCCTTAATTTCTTACGTGCACATTCGAATACTCTAAACGCACCGACGGACACTAGACGCATATCATGCACATAATTTATGTCGCTGCAGCTATTTGCCACGACCTATGAAATCGGTTACGTATAGAGATTCTAAAAGTTGGCCAATTCAGGTAAGTTCAGCAAGCGACCTTTAAAGGTTTTAAGAAATCCCTGTTAGTTCAAAGAAAATGCATCTAATTTTTGCGTGAGTAGCGTTGATAACCTCGATTTTCACGTTAAGGTAACGGTTCCTCAGGTGGAAGATTTTTGGCAATGCGACGGAAACGTCAACTGTCTCCTAGTACCTTGGAGTTGTGGAATTTTCTACGAGGCAATGTCTTTCACAGCAGATTCCCGTTCAAGTTGGTAAAGCCACTTGCTTTGTGGAACAGGTGAGATATAATAGCACTGACCTCATGGAGAACAACCAGATTTCAATCCATTCGGCTTTTTCAGTTTCTATTGCTCAATCAAGCTATACTTAAACTTTGCTGAGGCGGAACCGTTGTAGCATTTACAGAAGAAAAACTGAATGTAAGTACAGGAAATAGTGCATTGGGTGGATGTGCGAAAAAGAAGCTTAATGAAGGACTACAAAGATGTACGCTTAACGTTTATGCAAATTTAAACACAGGTTTTGCATATGTAAGGCCACATACCTTAATAAACCAAACAATAATAGGACGAATAAATCTCTAATCATATGGTATACATTGAAACTAGAGTTATTCTATAAAAACAGAATAAAGCAGTATATTTCTTCGTCTGAATACTCTAAATGTCTTCCATACTATTTTTGCTTTATTTCTGCTTAAACAACTGTCTATAGTTGTTTAAATCTATCTCCACTCGGCTACTTTTCTGTATTGTTGAGTGACCGAACGAGATTAGCCTGTTTAGCTCAATAAACATCTTCGATATTGAAATCAGTATAGATATCGTATTTATCCTTCCCCTCTCTACAGCCTGTTTTGTTTTTTGACATATACGATTACCCCAGGCAGCGTCAACTCCTCGATTATGCACAGACGGCCGATATTGGTGCTGGCATAGAAGCACGAACTGCAAGGCACAATAAACTAACCATATTAAGCAGCTTGCAAAACATACTGGCACAGCGGAGTGCGGTCGCTGTAAGGCAATCAACCCTCCGTTTTGTCCCCACGCTGTCGCTGTATGGGGATGTGACCTATCATCAGGGGCGCGCTAAAATAAAGCTAATCTCAAATATGTTAAAGTGCTGGGTGGACATCGTACTCATCCTCCTAGTCGAACGCATACTTTCAATCATTTTCAGTGTACCTCTGGGTGTGTACATTAAAAGAGAGTTGCTTGGATCTAACTAAACGACATGCGCTGCAGTCGGTTGCTCCCTAATTCAATGTTTGAACTTCACGGTAAAGGAGTTGAAAAACGTACTCATCTCCTATTCCTCTATGGCGTCTCTATGGCTTTTTCTTATTTCTAATGGTCCCGAAATCTTCTTTTGCGACCTTAATGTTACGGCGCATAGCTCCTCGTTTGAAACTTTGTCAGTATGTGGAATATCGCTACGCCAGCATCAAGCCTCTACAGTTAAGGACCGGCAGTTTTCAGTTTTCTAGATTTGTACCTAGACATGTGCGTACATATGGGTAGCACAGAAGGCCCGATTCATTAAGTAAAAATCGTTTCCCATACAGAGTTTTGAGACGATCACAGGTACCCCTACTCACCCATGACGAAGGGAGTCACAACGGTATCATAGTCGACATCATCTTGATGATGCCATCCTAATCGAACTAAATTATGTTAGAGCTAGTTGTGTCTTTCCTCTCTATTAACGACCTCATGAAGCTCTCGAGCGGATTGGCGCCAAATTAAGAATCTGTATGGTTTAGGGAGACTAAAAATAACTAATCATTTTTCTCCTCTGCTCCCTTCGGTGATGTGTATCGACATGGCTTCCATCTATTACTCTAATTGTTTGTGTGTAATTATTAGGGCACTGCCTACGCGATGAGGCATCCGGTGGGTCCGCTCGGACCAGAAAAATTTGATTGTGTGTGCTTTTGACTTCAGCAGTTTCGTCTCGTTAAATTTCTGGCGGTGTTCTTCGGAAAGGGAAGAGCTAGTTCGTACTCAAATATAGTTAAACTTTTGATTTTATTTGCTGAACTGAACTAATCAAGCGCTCGTTGAAATATCTTCTAATAGTATAGGATGATTCTGCACAGCTGCCAAGAGTATCTTTTTAAAAGAAACAGTTGTCTTTTGCTAAGTGTACGCCAAAGGTATTTTCCGTCTTGAGTTACCTAGGCAGTTCTGGCATCGCCTATTTGCATCCTTGGACATTATGTTACTTATAGGATGCAATCATTTAATTATAAATTTCAAATAAATTAACCCTCTCAAATTTTGGGCACACACGGTACACATAAAAAGTAAACAAAAATGAATATAAATAAAAACTGAGTATTTTTCTTTTTCGTTTTTCTTTTGCCGAGGACTTCTATGCAAGGTGGAATCTTCCAGTATCTATCAAACAACCACACGCATATAGCCCTTCCTTGTTTTAATTTCTTTAAGTTTGTTTTTTTATTGTTTTTTTTGTTTTTTATTTTTTTAAGATTTAAGATTTTTAGATTTTTTAAGATTTTTAAGATTGTTTTAGTAGAAAGTTGGTTATCCGTTTTTTCGAAGACATCGAAATTGTTCCAAATTGCCTCCGTTTATTAAAAAATACGTTCTGCCGCACAATATATCGCATTTCGAACGGCATTCTTAAT
This sequence comes from Tropilaelaps mercedesae, assembly GCA_002081605.1. Taxonomy (NCBI): domain Eukaryota; kingdom Metazoa; phylum Arthropoda; class Arachnida; order Mesostigmata; family Laelapidae; genus Tropilaelaps; species Tropilaelaps mercedesae. The sequence continues at coordinate 4,124 of MNPL01013499.1, read as the reverse complement.
TTGACGACTCGAAATATTGACTTGTATGTGTATATCGATTTCATTTTACTGCTTGTCCTCTGGAACTAATAATGCTTTTTTGATAACTTAACCTTTGATAGCTTCCCAGCTAACTGATTAGCTGAATAAGTAAGGTTTTGTGCCGATTCTGTAGCACTGCTAATGTGACATAAAGCAATGTGGATGAGTGCCTTCGTACTCGAGGTGCATTTCCTTACAATTCGGATTGTCTTTCATATTTTGAATAGTTTCATCTTCTCCTCCGTTCTCTTCTTCTTATCTTTATTCCCTGCTGATTTTGCACTGTTTTCATTTCTATACTTACGTTAATCTTTATTACACAGAAGGCCTAAGTGGTCAAAAGTATGAGATTCGTCCGCTTGAATAAAACTCTCATACGAACCCGCCAACGGCGCTTCGCTATTATAGTAACAGTAAAACGCAACTAAGCGCTTAGGGCGTAGCGCTGTACTACAGAATATTGAGAATAGTTGAACCGAAAGTAAATTTTGTCCGCCTGCATCTTTTCCTCTGGCACGCACGTAAAACGTAGCAATCCGAGCTCGCATTCTAACCTATCTCGAGCGGGCAGCCGGTCACTATACGACCAAACATAACAAGTCACTCATTGTGTCTCGTGGTTGAGGAAAGGTATTCGATTGACGCAGGCATCTCGCGTACGAGCGAGAACTGGTGCATTGAGATGTGTCGGGCACGAAGACGGCACTCCGATAACGAAGCCTTTGAGTCATTTTTTTTTTGAAGTGCTGAGCTTTGTTCGCGCTGAGGCGCTATTGATTCTGATGATACCGCTCTCCGTATGGGGCACCCACTGCCGACCTGACGTAACCTCTCGTGCCGCCTCGTTGTTGATCGAATTTTCGTTTTGGCCGCGTGCACATGGGGGCCTTCTGGCGCCTTCATATACAAGGATAACAGTACTGTTCACACGCGTTGCCCCCGTGAAAATTTTTGCTTGTTCTTCTATCGCTGAACGGTAACGCAATCGTCGAAATGAACAACGAGGGTATGATAGCAATAATACACTTCATATCGACCATCACGCTGTGATCGGCGTCAACGTTTTTAATAAAATAAAACGATGCATACAACTTAAATTCGAAAAGAAGGTAATTTCGCCGAAATTAACTAAGCGAACGTGGCATCGTAAGTTAATCGTACAAAATGGGGCAATTCATTGTTGAATTAGACGGTAAACGCGGTAATTATGCTCCTTGAATAAAAGATCAGTAACTCCAGATTCTCTAAAGTGCGTCTTTCTTTATAATAACTTTAGGCTGCGAGAAGATGCTAGTCGTTCAGAAGCTGATTCTTCTATGTTGCAAAGGCGGCCTTCGATATGGAATTCAGAAATCCAAATGTCTAACGGAGAAACAAACTTAGTGACTCACAGAAATTTAAAGTACGAGGAAGACGCCAAAGCAGCGCCTGCAAATACCGTCCATCGCCGCAGGCAGTGTCTTGGTTAACATCTTTGTTAGCATCTCATACAGCCAAACTACAGCTGACTGATGCTCCGCGCGCGGCGGGTGCCAAGGTTTCGTGAGGTGCCTGACAGACTCGTAAATTTCGGTCAGCTTTAAGCATATGTACGAGCGCCCCCTCAGATCCGGTATTGATCTGAACATCGAATAGGGTAAGTATATCGATATAAACAGTTCTCAGATCTCAATCCAATTACAAACACAGAACACAGCGAAAGTCGAAAGGTTTCAATAGTGTAAATTGGTAAAAACTTATAACTTAAAAAATGTAAACTTAAAAAACGTAACTTAATGTCAAAAATGTTTTCCTTATCATTATACTCAAAATAACGGGAGGAATGATACAACAGTCAATTTTGTTAGCTTCTACAGCTACAGCGATATGGCGGGTGTCAAGTAGCGATGCATATGCGTTTACTTGTCACATATTAACAATACTAGGGAAGTGCAAGGTCTTAAACTATGGACTACTTCCGGTGGCTTTTTCAGTTGTTCTGAACAACGCCACAATCTTCAGTTAGTGATGAACAATGTTTCACTATGCCATATCCGCCTTTTATCTTCTGCCTTCTCGCAATCTCTCTTCCTTTGACCTTCTTGGGTAGAACGAGTTGACGGAGGGGGTTAAAGCTGACCCCTCTGCTATCCTCTCTCAATACTAACGTCACCCGAACCGGTCTCTCCTTCCCATCGACTCCTCGTTGTATCTTCACGATAATTTGGATCCGCCGTCCACTCGGGTGTCCCCGTTGTTCCCTCTCTATGCCAGAGTAATTAGGCGCTCCATTTGCCATACGCCGACGACAACTCCACCAGGCGGGCAGTTGCCCCTGCCATCTTCAACCCTGCCACCCCGGGCACCAACTTCGACCCTAGCTGCTGTCAGCAGGCTAGCTGCCACCACCCACCGCTCGATTTCTTGCCACATCGTCTAATGGTGCAACCCTACCAGAGAGTCGGCATTGTTCGGCCCTGGCCTCCGACTTCGCTCCGGACTCGCTATGAGGACGATCCTTAATCCGGCGTCCGCGTTGCCGTTATGCCAGTGCTATTCTACTCATTGTATATAGTAGTCCTCGTAGTAATACTACAATGTGTGTGCCCACTCATCCAGCTATGAGCGCCAGCGTAGCGTGCCTTGTGTGTAAAGTGCGGTGCCCCCTCTTTGCACTCTAGAAGCTCCTGTTAGGGCTCGGCACCCACTTCGGCTATCCCTTCACCGGGCCCCTGAACACGCTCGTAGGAAGGCCGCTCTTCGAACCCGAAGCTGGTCACCCCACTCGTACCGACGGTAAGTAGAAGAGTCTGTCCGCTGGCTTTCGTTTTCTACCGCTCGACCAGCTCGTCGGCGCGAACTACTCAACTGGATAATTCCTGCTTCCCGTCTCCACCCTCACCAGGATTCTACAAGCTCTGCTCAGCTGGCGCAATATTGTCCCTTTCCATTTGTCCCATGCGTTTACATAACAAGGGAGCAGATCTTAAGCGCGGCGAGTGCTGTCCGTCTTCTGTTAAAGATCGGCACAA
>MNPL01013488.1:7647-49905 GCA_002081605.1 Tropilaelaps mercedesae | reverse complement strand
ATATATATATATATATATATATATATATATATATAGCGACACTAGTATGCGATTCATATATATATATATATATATATATATATAGCGACACTAGTATGCGATTCATATAGAATAAACAATAGCGGCTAAACGATTCTCCGTAGTGGATATTTTATGGTAGAGCGCAAAAGTTCTTATCAAGCTTACGCCACCCGTTTATTTCAAGAAAGAAAAAGTCAACAACGTTTAATTGATTTTATAAAAACGAGTGATGAACGAAGTCGTTTGTATTCTGGCGGCCTAATAAATAAGCAAACTGAGAATGTGAATAACCTACTGATAATTTGCGCCTTACAATATGCTTAATACTTCATATTAGAAAAATATTCAGATAGAATTTTAACCCTATTCTATTTATAAATCCCCTTTGGTTGGTTTTATCTAATGAGAGTCATATGTTGGAAACATCGACTCAATCCACCAAGATTCGCGGCTTCCTTCGAATTAAATTTTGGTTGCGTTCATTGTCATCTCCAAGACATGTACATCGCTTTAAATTCGCTTAACTGAAGGGCAAAGGAAGCACAGCAAATATACAATAGTAAGTCTTTAAGAAATATTTGCTTTTTTTTAACGCCTATACACCTCCACCATGCCGGCAGGGCGACATGTTATGGAAAGACAAGTACTTGTTGGAGTGCGCACCTTTTTTTACAACCGGGGTAATATTTAGTGATAACAAGCAAGGTGAAGTGTTAGATCAAGCACCCAGGTTATAACTATTATATACGCAAGAATGTTTAACATTTTGAAAGAAAAACATTGTCCTTTAATCCCAGTAAAGTCGAGAGATTAGCTTCAACATCACGAGTTATGTCTACTGGTGTGGAAACGATGTGCAATGCTTTAAATATAAAGAAAAATATTTTCTTGTAAGCTTTTTTATTACTCGTCGATTAGTTAAGGGTTCTAACTTATTGTATCCTACACGCAATTTATCTTTAATTTATTTCAGTTAACTTATCCTACACGTTAGGTTGCACAATTTTCTAATAATTGATAGACCATTCCCGCGGGGATCCTTGTTCAATTAATAGTACATCACGGTGTACATTTACGCACGGTAGCAGCTGGTCATATGTGCGGCCGTTTACATAAATCTTGAAGACCTTGAGGCCCATGACTCATTTGTCTTGGGATACACAAAAAAACAAACAACAGAAGGGCTTTTAAATTGAAATAGAACATCAATACCTAATTCCAATCCCTGTTTATTGATGCCACCTATTTACAATTCGATATTTCGTTGTAGTGCATTGTTTTTTTAAACATACATTCATTTTACCTAATATCAAGCAGCGTTTTCCTTTATTTATAGTATACTGCTCCCTCTAAACCTAGGCCTACAATCAAGCGTACATAAAATAATTATGTGTGACATTTAGCTACATTTTTCTGTCTCTTCTATGATACTGAGTAAGTTATATGCATGGAAAGATTCCTTCCCCATGTAAATTTATTCAAAGTACTTCAAAGGCCGATGACCATTCGCCAGTGCTACTCTGGCCGACAGATAAATCTTCCAAAATGCAAGTCCTTCCTTTTTGTTCATTTTTTTTGCTTTGCTCACCTCACATGCGGACCTCCCCCTTAGTGCTTTTCATTTTTTTCCGGATAACGCCTATTCTTCTTGCAGATCGCAGTCGCATTTGTCTTCGTCACGTCAACTGCTCAACGGCGTCCGAGTTTCCCTGGACGATGGTGACTCCCGTTTTTGGAGAGCACCGTCTGACGTCTCCTTGGCCACGTAAGAAAGCGCAGAACTTTGGTCCTTGCGACCGTGGCGAGCGCTCTCATTTGTGAAACTGGACAGCATTAAAATGTACCTATCCCTGCAAAAACATAAAGAGCACTTTAAAGTATAGTTTCCACACTCTACACACGTCGGTGCAATTTTGGGAATTCGATCATTGTTCTCGTTTCCAGAGTTTCCACCTAGAGCGAGAGAAAGAAAAAAGGCAGGCAGCCTGTTTTAGAGTCGGCCTTGCCGTGACAGCGCACATTGAAGGAACGAGCCAATCGAAAATAAGTCCAAGAGTGTATTCCGGCTTACACCGAAAAGTATTGCGGGAATTCCGGCCTATGGTTGTTTCAGCTGTTAAGCTTAGATTAGCTAGTGGACGATTATGCATAAATAAAAATTTAAAAAATCCTGTATAGCATCAAGTCCGCTTATGTATTAATCAACTAAAGAAACACCTTCAATCACTAAATGAATATTTTTAGTCAATAGCACATTTTTTAATTCATTCTTTTCGCATATCCTAATAGCTATTCTACCAAGTTTCTATAACGCTGGCTCCCTCTCCATTTTTAAACCGCATGAGGCTGCCGATTATCGGCTTACGTCCACTCTAACTTCTTAGAAGCAAGCTATTTGAAGCAAATTGACCAAGTAGCTAGGTTATGTAGGAAAAGCCCAATGTTTTTAGAATATAGTTAGCAACTGAAGTTATCACTAAAGTCTTTGGCATGTTCGGTCTGTGTTACATCATCACATTTGAAAATTTATGGCTACTGCGGATCTCTGTCTCGTTGGAATTGATGGATTTGTGATAGCCAATTCAACTACCGTGTGCAACACTCTGGAACATATATGCAGCAGGGCAATTAGGTATTTCACACGCCAAAGAAATATATTTTATGTAAGCTAAAGAATAGCGAATGTTTGGGTTATTCTAAACTACTCGTGCACAAATGAAACGAGTTGAAAACAAATGCATGACCGAATTATGTTTTTGGATTGCGTAAGTATTAGAGAAATTAGTTAGCTTATTCCAGGCATGTGCATCTTCAAACTCAGTTGACTACTTCATGAATGGCAGCTAGTAAAAGTGCAATAATTATTTTACCACAGAGCTGAATGACAATCTTGCTCCTGGTGGAGCAAGAAAGCCACTTCATTTTTTCTTAGAGAAACGAAGTCCATAAATTATGATTTAATGGAGTCTTGTGGTGAGTGTCTTAGATAGATGCTGCATCTCTCTTGGTGCAGCATCGAACAATCGATTGGCTGAGTTTATAACAGGACACACGATCATATTTCAGAGCTAATGATTCAAACTTATTTTCTTAAAGCCTCTTGCAAATAGGCAAGTGACTGTTTTTGGTGTAGTGAACTATAGCTCTGTGCATTTATTACAAAAAATGTTTACGTCTGAATCACGGTTAACTTTTAGAGTTTATGGTAAACAACAGAAACCGAAATATACGGGAAAATGTGAGCCTATCATTTAGTAGTTATGCAATGGTCGGTGATGCACTTGAGGTAAACACATACAAACAAACGTGCCTACGCATTGCCATACCCTAATGCTAAGAAAGCAGATGTTCAAAAAAATATGTTCTGTTTCTCTCTTAGTTCGGAGTAGTCAGTGAATTGTGGCGTGCAAAGCCTTGCCACTTTGACACACGTTTCTGACTGCCGCCACTACTGCCGTCCTAGTATTTAAGGCAGTACTTTTTCCCCGACGGCGACAATTTATGACATTTACAATGACAGCTCTCAATGCAGAGTCTATTGTCGACCAGCCATTTTTAGTTAAATAACAAGGAAGCATTCTTTTGGCCTCTAAAAAAATTGGACAAAGTCTCCAGAGCTCAACGATGACGTCTTGCTGCTGTCGGGAAGCGGCATTATCTGTATTCACTCTGATATGAACGAACCAGTCCTAGTGGGTTTATGCATTCACACAATTATAAAATGCGCTCATGCAACACGAGCACACATAGAATGCTAGCGTCAGCGCAAAAATGTTACATCATGGAATATATATTACCTAATTTGATTATCGCTCCTGTTATTCAGTGCGTAGGGATATTTTCTGAACTCAGCAAAGCTCCCATGCGACCATACCTCACCTCAATGGAATTCGCAAGTGCTTGCATGGAGAATAAATCTGAAAGTCAATCGCTTTTTGTAAGCTTTCAAGGGATGCCTTTAGTAATGAGCTTCGACTAGATAAGATCATGTTGTCGTATCTTGGTATTTACCGTATAATACATTGCCCAGTAATGCTTACCAATTTCGTAAAGGTATTGCATTGCAATAAGGCAGTATGATGATACTTACTAAGCGTCGCCAAGTAAAAATCCAGATTTCACTCAGACGCATTTGGTTTGGGTGACCGACTAGTAACTGATCATGAATTTGTCAAAAAAAGGGAATTCAAAATAACGCAGTAACCTATTCGTTCTATAAACGTAATTTCGCATATACTATATGATATTTTCGGTCAACGCATAGCTAAAATTCTGACAGATATGAAATTTAAGAACGAAAATGGTGACGAAAACATATTTAGAATCGTCTGTATCGGACTCTAGATTATCTGCGATTTTCGTGGATTTTAATCCATTCGCCCGAAACTTGGATGTATGACAAATATTTTGCGTCTTCACTCGCATTTGAATGCGTTAATCTGAGAAGAGATTTGTAATTCTCATAACAATTAAAAAAATTACAAAAACGAAACTCCACCCACTGATTTTGTATAAAAAGAAAACGATCTCTTACGATATCGTAAAATAAAGGGTATCGAATGCATCATGGTTTAGTTATAATAATGTTAAAATAATGTTATATAAACATAACAGCAATAGCAAATTATTACACACTCAGGAATGCCAAGCTTCAGATTGCACCCAAACTTTCTCGACATATAGTCTTGACATATACTGAACAATAAGAGGCGTACACTAGTAGATCAAACAAAATCGTTTGCCTCAATAAGAGCTACAAATTTCCAAGAAGTCGACCTAATTCGACGCTGGGCGGTCTAAGCAACAAACAAATTTTGTCATCACAAGCTTGACTCCTCTTTCGCCTGTGGTCATGATTAATGTGGGTATGTGCCCAGAGTTCTCCGTTACGCATGGCTGTGCCCTTGATTGTACTATACAGTTCATAAAGTTTAGCTGGCTTTAGTTGGGTGAGTGATCGTCTGAGCCGACAATTTTTGAACTCCGATGCCAAATAACTTCGTTGTTAGCTAGATTGGACATTGAATGTGTAAACGATGTGTTTTATGCAAGTAACTCCCAAATTTGCTCAATTTTTTTTGACAAGAAACCACTCACTAATGGTTTTCATGCAGTGTTTTACGAGTCTTTGACGGTCTTCAAATAGTCATAAAAAGACCTGCGTCTCAAATATTTCCTGCTTTTACGCATTCAACTGTCATAACAAGATTTCATTTGTAAACTAGAATATTAGAAGTCAGATATATAAATCAGATATGCTGCAGGATTTCTTCATCATCATTTTGATCAAGATACAATCTCGCAAAATGCTCGACGCAGAATTTGCATGTCCTTTGAATTTGCTGCCTAATAATAACCATGTCAGACAAGTTATCGGATGAGATTGGGGATTTGCTTGACGGGCAACACGGCGTAGCAATGTCCAATTTCTTAGATTCGAACTGCATTTAACCAATCAGGACGTGAATTTACAACATTGTCCATACCATGCAATTATTTAAACTAAAAATATGCCACTTAAAAAATGTGTTAACCAAACCAGCAATTCTTATCAAATCTACCTAAAGAGTTGGCCGACCTACCTTTAAAACCCATGGATTTCGTAATAAAATCGTTCTGTGCTGCCATTACAATTCGAAAGAGTGTATGCATGGAAGAGGCAAGAGAATTGCAAGAGCGTAGAGATGCCTTTGCATCGAATAAACTATTCAAGAAAAGCTTCACTTTTAACGCACCGCAGATTGATTATGTATGCCAAGTGAAAGTTTAATGATTGAATAATCTTTGAATATCTACTCTTGTTAGTTGCTAGAAGCTGCCACATGTAGGAAAATCCATAATAGGCTGACAGAAATCACATGCTTAACCAGCTGTTCGATGAATCGTAAAACACACTTCCGTGTACTTTATTCTATACGGGGCATCTTAAATAAATAAGCTGTTCTCATTCAGTATGCGCTAGTGACTTTCCAATATAATCGCTCTTCTGGGACGGTTTTTAAAATTTGCATATCATCAACGCAAAACAAGCCAGCGGTTGCACAAAAGAGAGTTTGCCTCATTCTATATATATTAGGTGACCAGCTTCTACGAATGTTAGAAATTCTATTCTATTAAAGCTGCAACATTATTTTAGCAACATCACTGTTATCGATAGAATACTTCACGTGTAGGAAAAGACTTCCCAGATGACGAAGTACCGTCTAGATACTACCTACGTAGTTTCTCCTATCGCTACATAAAAATGGCAGAAAACCTCCACCACGAGGCCTTTTGTCCAGACTTTAAATTATATTCCAATTAATATTCGTAGTTGTACTGTGGTAGTACTTCGTAGATATTAATATCTTTTGAAATTCGTGGACATCTGTCGAAAAATAACAAAGGAAACCTACATTATTTTGCCTTTAGACACTTGGATTGCCATTATGTAAAACAATCTAAGACCAAATCTGTAATGTTTGGTCCGTACTGTTGCATATTTAATACAGAAAGAGATATAAATGTGCGATTAAATACCTAACAGCTTCAGCAAATTTAAGTGCATTCCACCACGATCGATCGTTACGTGCTCCTTACAGACTAACTCGCATTTCTAATGCTCACAAGCTCATTTATTGTTCTCATGTATATATAGTCAAAGCAACTACCATAGAAAAATCCGCTGCGCATAACTTGCGGCTGCGATTGTGAAAAATTTTTGAGATCGTTTGCTCATAGCTGTAGCTTGCTGCAGTACACTGTAATATATAATCGAAATTTTGCGAAAGCAAGCAACGCCGGGATCAACCCCTGGAAACTGCTTATGTGTGACGCTAATAAGATTTATATTTTGTATAGCTATTATCAATAAAACATGTGATCAAATTTCTTTATGGTAACTAATTGTACGCTTCCTCTATTCGGTAACTTCCTTCAAGGTCGGGTATTAGCGCAGAATCAGTCATAGTGCTCAAAATACTAAAACAAACTTTTTTGAAGAACTATGGTTTTCTAAGTTGCCAATAATATATATTCAGACCGGTGTCAAGTTGAATTTTATGAATCGGAATTTTACAAATCGGAGACCTCCGATTTGTTTAACTCATAACTTGTAACGAATTTTTTAGAAATATATACATAAGCAAAAATGAATAGAATATTTGGACGATGTAGGTCCATTTGGTGCGGTACGTTAATACCCTTATCATCATTTGAGGCCATATTAAAAGGTTCAGCATTAAACATTTCCCTTAGTGGCCGAACGGGCACGTCTTTATGCGCATACGTTCTAAGCTAAATGGTGGGGTTTGTCTCTCTTATACCAACCAATCAGTGGCGTCACGGAAGATTTCTTTTTTGGACACTAAGGACTATGGTTGAACAAGTGGTACAAGCATGCTGTGAAAAAAGGATTTTAGGCGTGATATTTAAAGCCATCTTCGCTCAGTTTTTTGATTCTACGTTATCTCCGGATAGGTTTCGTTTTAAGAAAGGCCATAGACATTTCGAAAATAAGAAATCGTCAATTCCATCTTCTTCATGCATCCATCTTTAGCTTCAGACCATCACATAGCATCGTTCTATTCTCCCAATCGTACTAAAAGAGATGAAAAAATAGCATCCAGCCTGATGAGCATCAAGCAGCTTTGTACCGTCGCTTTAAGTTTCATACAATAAGTTAGGCCGTTTTTAAATTTTTCTCTTCCTGGAAAAATAAAAAAGTACGCTAGATTTCTACTTTATGACTTAGACATCAACTTTCATCTTAGTTGTCCAAATATGGGGCAGACCAAAGAAAAATATCAGATTTCAGTTTGTCTCATAAAGAGGAAGTAGTATCTGGAAGCTGTACACGACCAAGTGGATAAATTTCCCGAATTTCACTTGTTTTCAAAATTATAAGACAGATGTGTACATGGGCCGCGGTTTACTCATAGTTTATTAATAATTTATAAACTAGATGCTCTAACTAACGGCCCTCATAATCGCGCTTAATCCTGCTCTCTCTTTATTATATAAAACATTCGCTTCGTGGAACACTGAATGTATGCGCCGAAAACTATACTAAGAAATCATCAGAACACACAAATCTACTGGCGCGATAAAGTCGTTTAAAAAACATATTACTAAAACAATTATAACCTCTATTAAACAATTATTTTTAACGTGTCCACACTCTTTAATCACCCTATGTGAAATCAAAAAACACTGCATAAACCCTATTCCTGTACCATACAAAACTGCCCCCCCCCAAAAAGCTTCTATAATCATTAACCACTTACAAAAATTAAAAAAAACACAAAAATAAGCACCACAACCGAATTTAGAGTTTAAACTGTTTTTAATATTTTTGCACAACAGCTTCAAACCATTCCATTTCGATCGAAAAATTTCTAACCAACGAGCCAAACTTCCAAACGGAAACGGCACCCTCAAAAGCCCCGCTGAAATACCAACACCTCAACCAAAGACCCGACTGGTTTCATTATCTGCCTATTTTTGTTTATTACTCTACTTAAAGCCCAACCCAATAGTTCAAATCGCCAAAAAACCAGTGAGATATGTTCAATATGGTCTTTATGGCGCCGAAAAACTCGATTAAACTCAGCTCGCCTAGCCCTCTACTGGCATTAAAGCAAAATCGGTAACTCTCGCCATCGCATTAATAATCACCGATTTTCTTATAAATTACCTTTGTCATTATCTCGACACCAGGTTCTTTAAATTGAATGCCGGCGAAATTTTACATTTGCCAGCGATTCGTATGAGCGCTGTCAGCGATAGATGTTGAGACCAAGCTTATTCTCAAGGTAAAAATAAATATGTCTATGCCCGACCATCGGATATCCTGCCGTGGAAATCATCGTACTAAAAATTGTTAATATAGACTTATCTACTACTTTACGTCATTAGTTCCATATTATATTCTATCTAAAGCAAATTCCTGTGATAATCTTCCTCTGATAATAGCGCCAGTTTAGTACAATATGGAGCCTAACCGTCACCAGCCAAACACGATCTACAACAGATGCGCTCTTTGTGTATATTTTGATTAGGCGTAGATTCCGCTCTGCCCGTAAATTTCCAGAAGAAAGGGTAACATTTGTTGCAAAGGCGGACTCGACATCTGTTTACCTTGTCTGCCGCTCTTTGCGCATGTCTCAAGCAAATTTTATCAACCAGGACTTCAACCACTGCAAAGGAATGTCACAACATACTTTTTGAACGAGTGTATTTACGCCTGACATTGGTACACCTCTAGCGCGCTTTGTAAGGTAGTTAGCACTTGTTCTTAATATAAGGACAATTGTGTACATATAAACTTTTGGCATTTGTTCCAGTCAACATTGCCGGACCATACTAAAACGTTCTTTGAGTTGAGTGAAACTTTTTTGAGGTTAGTGCGAAAACGGTACCCAATCGTCTCTTTTAAAATTGATTGGATTTTACATTAACATATACAAGACATGCAATATTATTTTCCTAATGTTCTCTAACACAACAAACCTTCTTACTCGTACGAGACGGAGAAAATGGAATTTTTCGTTGATACCTTTTGTCCAAGCCCTCATCCAACCATTTTTTAAGGTCGACGAAGTTTCCGTCGGATCTATATATTATTTACACAGGTGACGACTGCCCGCTGTGTTGCAAAAACGCAAGCGAAGCGTGCACTAGAGGCTCCATAGCAGGATGGTCAGGCGACAGCGGCTATTCGACCGTTCGCCGGGAGGGTAAAGAACGCACAAAGAACAGCAAACAGTCCGGATTATGTACGCTCACCACGCTTTACTGTGCCCACCTTCTTCAAACATAAGCACAACGCCGGACATTGGCTGCTCTTTGATAAAAGGACGACGAACCAGAGGGCAGGCAGCCTCTGATATTCACTTGAAATGCAATGTGGCTCATACCTGTTGAACGTTGCCGTCGCTAGTCCCTAACGATCCTTTTTGTAAAGTGCAGCTCGGTTGTTTCGAGTAGGAGGGGCTCATAAGAATGGCGCCCTTGCAATCTGGAAACCTGTTGAGGCCAATGACTCTGGTCCGATATATGAGCACCATTGAGTTGGTTTTTATTCGTCCGTTACCGTATACTGCTATTTCTCTCTGTCTTTCCCCTTATCTCTGAGTTATCTAGAAATGGCGTCGAGCAACACAGCGATTGAAGCTTGAAAGAAGAACGAGCAGTTTAAAGAAGCTGGGCACTTTTGCACATTACTAGTCGAGAATAAGGAACGGAAATTTGAATATAAGAATATCGACTTTACGTACACGGTTACACGCGCATCATATAGTGCACAGTATTGTTATATGCAGTCCTGATCGAGGTGTTTTTTATGAGTACAATCGCACAAAATGAAAAGCTTGTTTAACTGCATACAGGCTTATTGCACTTCTCAGAGTACTTGGGATATTTTCCAACGGAAGGCATGCAACCAAAACCATTTACCTTGAGACGGCGCGAACCACGGATTGCCAGCTGCACAAAAAATATTGCAGCAGTAAGACAGAGTAGCACAGACGGATTGACTCGAAGAAATATGTTCTTTCATGTTACACGGCAGCCATAATCATGGACAGACCTCCACTTCACATTGAGTTTCTTATGGTGAAGCCATAGTATCCTTGATGGGTCTATATTGCTCGTTCTCTGTATAGAGGAATATGTATATTATGCAAACCAACCAAATAAACTGCTCTATTTCTCGGCGTCTCCCGTAAAATCATTAAATCGATTCGCATCAAAAAATAAATTTCTAATAAATAACACGGTCATCCTGCTAAGTACTGACCGCTGTAGTGCATTTGCCAAATAAAACAAAGCGTTTGTCCATCGTGCATTAATAACTACCTAGATATAGCAAAAAGCTGTTCCCGAAAGTTGTTTCGCATTTTACAACTTTTTACATAATCTAGGAGCCACCCCTAGACAGGGCAGTATCACACAGTAAACGTGTTAAGCTAGAAGTGAAAGCGTTACGCTCGCATTCTAAGTGAGTGTAATGCTAAGTGGCTATATATTTAAAAATAAATTCATCTTTGATTAATGCTGCATACGTGATCATCTTTTAGAAATTCTATTACCGTCCTCTAAATATTTGCTAAGTACTTTAGGGTAGTTCACGCTGTATTTTGCTAATAGTCTTCTAAATTTTCCGCATTGGTCCTCTACTAATCGTAACTGGTATCTTGTTCTCCAGTGTGTGTTGTGTTCTGAGTCAATACGCAAACTTGCACTTACAAATTCTATTTATTAAAGGTATAAGCTACTTCCTAATTGAAACCCGCGCTACCGATTCTCAGCCTTGTTATCCATCTGAAGATACGAAGGTGGTATAGATTTCGCTCAGTCACACTTCAATTTATAAGTTCCGTGGTTTGAAATAACTGAACTCAAATCTTATACGAAAAAGTGACTTGAAAAATAGCAATTTTAAACGTATTTTTGTGAAAAAAATTTGCAATAACGCAAAACGGCATGGCAATATGAACAAGATTGATATTCACCGGATAGATCAAGCAAGACAACGGTTCACGGACAGCGAGGTGCATACACGTAGTTCCGCCCCATTTTGTATTTTAGAAAAATGCTAAATATAAATGAAATGTCTCAAGGCATGGGTTTAGCGTGAATTAAAAGTGCCTTTAATGGAAAAGTGAGATGTGCTATTACGTTACCCATTTGTGGCTTTTAATATCACTTTTATAAAAATATCGCGAAACTATAATCATTAAGGACCGTTACTAATTATCCGTAATCATTAATCAGAAAATTTGGAGAAATTTATGCCGAGCCAATAATAATAAACAAAACTCAAAATGTTGTGCCACATTTGTTCAATTGATCCTGCCTTTTTCAGGGACATTATTTTGTTGCATAACTTCCTGATATCTGTTTTATCCATCAGATCTTTTCATCATTGTATCAGATCATTCAATGGTTAGGAAAGCAATGACCTACGCTAAAAACCTTTTGACATCACATGGATTTGATATCAGTGCCCAAAGCGATAGTCGCTACGCCACCTTAATAGTTTCAATGGAATCTAATTTTCGATAACATTACAATAACATAGAATAACTCTAAAATCGGTACATTTAACAAGCAAGGTAACCTTTGAAAGAGCTGGAATCAAGACTGTTGTTGAGATCTTAATGTGCAAATTTGATCATGCATTGTAAATTTAGCGCTAGGTAATCGTGTTTTTAAGACTTTTAACATCATACGCGGCTTGCGTCTGTACTGGTATCATTCATATTGATAAAATACGGTGTGTAACTCTTAGTGGCAATACGTACAAACTGATTATTGGGGTTTCCTATATAATTACAACTAAATTATTTGAAGTTTGTCGCCTTTTCAAGCGTGACATTGCCTTTACATTGCTGTTTCTACGTAAGAATACAATTAGAATAATATTCGTACCTGTCTTCACTATATTTACAACGATATAATGAAAACAGGTCTTTTTCTTCAATGACCTATAAAAGTGGATCTACTTTGTGCAGTTAGTTTTATTCACAAACGTGGTGTTTGAGTTACATCTGCTGATTGCTAGAGTAGTATCTTCGCGCCCATGCTGATGATCGTGATCTTTACCTGGTAGATTTTATAGCCGAAAAGCGGTCCTTTCCATATCTCATCAAGATATGTATTCTATTTTTGCATGACCTTATCCGCTGTAATTTGCCAACTACTAAATCAGCATTTGGAAAAATTGCTCTAGTTTTTCTGATCATTAAGCATTGGCCCATTATTATATTGCAGCTTTTTAGAGTCCGTCGTACATGATACTCTATTTTCCGACGGTTTTCTGAATCTGTTTGATCGTAATAACGTTAGTGAATATTTTCCGACGAGGTTTACTAAATCTACTTGATAGTAATAATATTAGTGAATCAACCAGCTGGTTGAGCAGCTGTAGTAAGACTAGTGTTGCAGTTATAGGTGATTACGATTAAATACAATATTCAGTATTAAGGCCAACTAAAATATCGAAATGCGAAATCTTGTTCAAACTTAGAACCTAAGGAAAAGGCTGCAATCAAACAAGGTAAAATATTTGCAAAATACCTGTTCAGAGCCACAATGTGTCATAGTGTTTCTGAAACAGGCCCTTCCACTGCTAACTATCCTGGCTGTTTAGTCAGTAACGGAGGTATGTTAATGGGTGGAACTAAGATTTACACGAAGAAGGGTGACAAGGGAACGTTTGTTTCGGTCTAAATATAACCCAATCTTTAAAGCACTTGGAACATCAAATAGCCTGAGTTGGACAATTGGCCATACACGCAGGTTCATGCGGTTGGAAAAGCGATTCCATGTCCTAGCGTGAAAGTTACGAGAAATTCAGTGTATTTTACAAGATTTGCATTCGAATACTGCCACTCCACAAAATACTACTGCAGATAGGTTGGAAAAGGTCAGCTATTTTCGTGAACTACACTACAGAATAAACTTGTCAAACGTGCCTGAATGTAGAAATAGTCATTAAATGGCTATCAAAAGCCAACAAGAACACTTGTCTTGGCAGCATTGCCTATATAAAATAATAGGCTAAGAAAATAAAGAAGTTATGTAAAAATCAATTCCCAATTAATCACAACTAATCTAGAAACAACGTTGGTTCGTGGTTCGACATGTAGTTTTGTTGCTTAAGTTCAATTGCAACTTGTAAAAATAAATTTGGAAAACAATATATACATATACATCAGTGAAACTTGGCAAAATAGGCTCTAATGTCATATATTATATTTTAATTGTTTTAGAAAGTGAATATTATAGTTGATAATATCAAAAACTGTATATATTTCGCAATTGACTGAGGCGCTAAATAATTTTAAGGTATTTTGACACCGTCTGTTCAAAACACCACATATGATGTCAATGACTTTAAGGAACAAATGAATTTTTTTACCAATACTTCTACCAATTTTTCGCCAATTTTAATAGTGTTCAATTCGGCGTACCCCGTCTTCAATCATCACATGTCTTTTAAGTACAAAATATAATTATTTGATGCGCAAGCCGAAATACCTGGAATTGCGCCCCAAGCAACATTTTATTATAATTGAAATTGTTTTGAGAAACGCGATAGATATAAGACGTTGCTTAGATAGTAAACTGAATCTCGGCTGAGCAGTTTTACGAAATGAACGTTTATTAGAAATGAGCGGACCACTCTTTTTTACTAAATGATTCTGGCATACATAGTCAGTCGGTCGCCGCCTAAGGATTCCATAAAACCTGTTTGTTGTAAAAACTGTTGCGCAAAATAGTAGGAGAATGAAAGACTTCGGGTATCATGAAAAAATTTGTCGAACCATCGCCCTATAAAATTGTTTTTATGTGCTTTTAACATGCAAAAAATTTTTTGAGCATGGCAAAAAAGAAATAAGTATAAAAAAGAAATGTACTTTTAAATATTGATGAGTAGATCCATTAGATCAACTAAGCTTTGTTTTGTGTTAATTTGTATGGTTTTCTAAATGGCCCACTGATTTGCCCGACCCGTCGAACGGCGTGTGGTTGAACGCACAGGAACTGACCGATCGTAACTATGGGATATTTCTCAATCGCTTAAGCGACTACCTGTTTACTGTGGCTGGGGTGCCTATATTCAATTACAAAATGTTAATAATTTAACCTTACCTTCAAAATAACATGTAAATGTCTTCCCACTTCATATTTACATATGTTTATGGTGGTACTATTTATCAGTTATAATCAACATAAAAACGCGGTTTGGAACAGACATAAAAAATATTGTTTGGTTAATGCGGTCGACTCAATGTGTGTGATAAGAAGAAGCCTGAAGAAGCCTGAGAGTTCGCAAAGGCGGAACGGGCATGCAGGTGTGCTGTTGTACAGGTGGCGTTCTAACAGCGGAATTGTCCTGGGCTAACGTGTGCGAGTCCTGCTTATAAACAACGAGACGGGGTTTGCTAAATTAGCGACGCAGTTGATTTGGCCGAACGGGCCGAACGCAAAGTTCGTCACTATGGCTTGTGCCTATATTGTGACAAGGCAGTGGTGTTAAACGAGACAAAATTTGTGTCTTTTCTCAGTTGTGATATATCTCTCTATTGTAATACACGGATGTTGTTCTCTTACCGCGTGCGTTCATTACAGACATGAGCTGCTTGAAGCTCTAGAATGTTGTTTCCCGATTCATCATTGGAATCTTGACAGATGCAGCAGTGGAGGTAGTTTGGAGTCTTTGTTTATCGTTCCAAGCAAATTTGCAAGAATAAGTTGCGTTTGTAAATAGTACCCACGTGTCACTCCAGCATGACTCGTGTGTCTATATATAACCTACAGATTAAATTCCGTTTGCAACGTTGAGCTAGCGTTGATAGTTTTCAGAGACTTTCTAACTATTTTAATTTAAAATTAAATTAAATTAATAAAAAGATATGAGTATTAACTTTTTCAGAAAACGCCTTCGAAATGAAGTCAAACCCACTTAAGGGAGCTTCGTTCCAACTCACCAACTACGGAAGCACATAGAAGCGTAAATGTCGTGACAAGAACATGTTCCAAGCCAATGTTCTAATGCCATCCTGTGACATATTATGAGAAGTTCAGTCGCGCGTTATATGCAGTTTCGATATTATATTTTTTTAAGCGTTAGCCGCCGAAGCCGGTTTTTCCAATAAGAAGCTGCCTATTACGTTAATGTATTTTGCTAACTAAATTAAATCTATTAGCAGAGTATTTGCATGCACAGATAAATTTGATAAAACGCGCGTAAGCATGGGCAGGAAAACTAATAAATGAACGAATTAAGCTCATGTACCCCCGGCTGGCTCGCTTACAAAGCCTGTACTCCCGTTTACTTCCCAGCATCTTATTCTGGTTTGACTTGAGCCACATAATATAGATCTACTGCCTAATTAACTACTATTTGTTTTTTTGTTTGTCGATAACCTCCTATACAAAAAAAACTCGCTATAGAATTTTAAGTTTAATGCTATGTACTAAAAATTTCTGGGTGAATTTGACACCGAATATTGCGATGTAAGAGTACCATGTCTAATTTTATCAAACTTTGTATAAAAAACTAAAAATTATTGTTAAGTCCCTCAAGTGAATTTGCAAGAAATTGTAGTAAGGAACAGCACTAGCCTCTGCATTAAATAATAAATAATGATTCTTCCCTAAAAATATGTTAGTAGCTACATGTGGCGGCTGATGGCGTTATTAAGATCCATCTTTTGAATACTAATCTATTATAACTTCTGAAATGTGTCGCTTGACATGCATAAAGCTCGTCAAACTCCTTAGCAGCTTATGATAATGGACGTGAAAATGATTGAAGGAGGAATATTGAATCAAATTTCATGGATGTTTTTAATTTTTAAAAACAGTTTAATGCAGGCTGTATAAATCTTCCTTTAGCCTCTCTCCATGTGATATGCCGTTAAAGGATATTGAAGAAATATGCGAGTAAATTTGATCAACTCTAATATTGTCACCATACTTGTATTTGCTGACTGATGTTTAGACTTAACTTGAAACTAATTTCAAATCACTTGTAATTGCAGAGAATGCGTATATATATGTATATATACATTTTGTCCCAGTTTCTATGAAAAAATCATATTCTTTGTTCCGTATGGGCAAAATTCGGTATCGATTTAATGTTTTCGAAGTATTGCGAATTTCAGTGTCTACTCAAAGGTGCGATAGCTAAATTTATTTTACTGTCATTCCCCCTTTTTGTGTGTGCCTTACTTTTGTGGCCGACTCGAAGTTATCTACCATTTATTAAAGATTTTGTTTAGTACATTCCATTTATTTCAGACTAGTTACAAATTTCATTCACCGGTGCTCCGTTGGCTGCAATGGCATGCTCAGATGACAGTGTTTCCGAAATGGCCTAGATCTCGGCTAGACTATAACTGTATGCTCCTGTTCCTATCTTTCATTAATATATCTTAACATTTCGGCAACTTCGTTCTATCGCTCTTCTTTGTCAGTGGCTTCTTCACAACCGTTCTCCATGGCCAACCTAGGCCATAGCCAAGTAAAGAAATGCCATAGAAGGCTTCTAAGACAGTCTAAGACAATCTCATTCCGTTTCTTAAAATAATCCGAATATTTTATGAACAGGACTAACGATGGATAATTTATTTATGTTTTTTTTTGTATATATGTCACCGGTACAAAGCAGACAGAATGTACATTCCTAAAAAACAATAAAAAATAAGTACAGTAAAGCTCATATATCACGAGACAGAGGGGCACACGTGTATAATGAGCTACAAAACATTGAATAAAGAACATACATTCCTACTGCTGGCGGTTGTTATTTTCAATAAACTTTTGAAATACGTTTAAAATACATTCCAACATAACCCATTCGATGTCCTACATTTTATTTCGATATACGGCATTCTCGCTTAATTTAAGATACACGGTATTCTCAACAGATGTATGCAATACTCACTTTGAGAACACCCAATGCCTAACAAATCGCCGTTGTTTGTTCATTGTATCCTGCCGACTGTTTGCCTGCTCCAGCTATCCAAGACTTGGTAAAGTTGCAAACGGCTGAGCAAACTTTTAGTCATGCGGGACAATACCCAGTTATGTGGGATTTCGATAGGAAACGATCAGTAAAAGAAAGGCTATAAAGAAAACATTTCAAAGCGATTAATTCAATTTGACGCTTTTGCCAGAAGCTGCTTTCGCTTTTAAAATTAACCACCATGATAACAGTTCAGCAATATTTTCACGAATGTAGGTTTACATTGCTTATTCCTTCACATGCGATATAGATCAAGTAGAGCCAGGACATACTGATGTAGGCATTTTGGCCTCCGAATCGAATACGATTAGGAGCTCGAATGCTAGTCGCTGCATCCACAGTCCGCGATTTTCCATCACAGTTACAACCAATTCTACAAAATTACCATACTCTCTCATTAGCTATTTCATTCTACAAACGACACTTAAATCTATCGTATACTAAGATACCTCTAAAACAATATTTTATTTAGGAAGCGCGTTGACATGGATTCACGCAAAAGATGTAGGGCTACCTTTAAATAATAAAATTTTTAAAACCTTTTAATTCGAAGGAAACAGAAAAAATGTACACCAAAAAGAATCAAAACACCTAACAGTTTATTACTGAAGTTTATTACTGAAGTTACGAATAACTTGTCCACAATACAATTCCTAATACTGCCATCCACCACCTTGGTGCCCACCCAAATTGTGACTTCCAAGACCGCCTATCCCATAGCCACTTATACTATGGCCGCCGTAGTTAGGGCGTCGATGCAAGACAACGGTGCGCTTCTCGTAATGTCCCTGATGGTGATGATGGTGGGGAATCCTCACTGGAATAGGAATAGGTGCGGGTATTATGCTAGGAACGTACTTCATTATTTTCATAAGCGGCATGTACGCCTCTGTAATGTAATAAGCGAGGAAAAACGTAAAGCAAAATGTCAGATTCATATGATGATAAGCGTTAATAGAACGCGGCCAAGCATTGTATATATTGAGGCATTCGGTCTGAACTTAATGTTGTGTGTTTTTTGTGACTTTGTCTGTGCTTAATTAACACATAGCAAAAACAGTGCAGAATAATCAGCTACATGTAGTAATTGCGACCAAGTGATCATATGTTTTAACGTCAACAATTAAAATTACGGAGTTAGAAATACAGCTGTATGGTTTCGCATCTTGAAATAGTAGGGGTTAATTAGAACTGCGAATACGGATATCACGTTAGATTTCTACTAACAGGTTAATTATATATTACTGAAGGATCGTGAGAACTAACGAAGTCGTTGCGTCTATTTTTCACAAGGCACAGAATGTGAGGTGAAGTTATTAATAATTTACACTAACAAGCACAAATAATGGAGTTAAGTTCAGATTTTTATATAGATAGCTGTTTATTACTGATAGAAATAGATAGATAGATGCTTCGCTACGTTATCTGCTGTTGCGATATTTGTTCGTGCGTATATTTTTACTGGACAACCAGAAGACAGAACGAAGAATCAGTTTGCGATTAACGATGTCGCTGCTTCCTGTTTACTCTTAAATATTACAACGTACTTTATTTGAACGATAAATTAGCATAATTTACAAATCCAAAAAGCAAATAGAAAAAGTAATTTTGCATCAATTAATACGCATTTTTTGCGTAGTTCATAGCGCTATAGTGAGTGACACCCCGACCAAATGATTAATTAAATTGTTAAAAAATGCTTTTATTACCGAGCTTAAAGGTCACCTAAGTTTAGAAATTAAAGCGTCATTGAGCCTATTGTGAATCATTAAAGAGGTACACCGATTTAGATACACTTTCTGATCTCCTTCCAGTCGAAACACATAATATGAGGAGTGTTACGGTGCACAATAGGACATGAACACTTTTCGTAGAGCCAGCGTAGCGCATCTCGAATTTGACAAAGTTCTATATGGTTCAAGCAATGGTTTACTCAAAGTAATGGAACCGTTTTTACTTCCCTTTTTAACCGTTGTTTAAACGACCGCTAGTAAACTCTATGCTCTCCCTTTCCTAATCTCCGTACCCCACAATATACATGACACAATAAAAAAATTTAATGGTTAAATATTATGACAGGATTTAACAATGGGATTTGTACATTTCCGTTACGTATCGCTACGTGCTATGTTAGTATATGGTACTAACTGCAAAACATAAACAATAGCCAACAATCAGTTTATCAACCAAAGTGACAAAACACCGATCAACTTCACGCTTCGAAACGATTTAAACACGCACAATGCACGATGGATGCAGTAGTTGTTCCTTAACTTCTTTCTTCTTTTAAAAGTGTCTTTCAACATACGCTTTTATGTAAGATTTATTTGAAAACATTTCTCGGACTTGCCTTTCGTAGAACTCAACTGGGAATTTCATCGTTTCTGTTCGGGAATCGTTAGGGAGTAATAGCAGAGTTTTGCCTCATACTGCGGCTGCGGGTGGTTCCAAAAGCCGGCCCTCATCAAACAACCAGTTCGCCTCTTTGATGTTCTGCCTAAAGCCAGCTTGAGCCTTTCACTCTCACGCTAGCCCAGCGAAACCTAAGAGTGTTTATTCTTAGCATAGTACAGTGCAGCAATATGGTCATGACATGTTCTTTTGCTTTACTAATAGTAGGGTGGAGGGGTTAAATTTCACTTACTTTCGAGCTACTAAGTAAACAGTAACAATTCAGCAAGAATAGGCCACCCCTGCGGATAACGGATGGTACCCAGAAATATAGAAAATGACCTTCTTTAGCAAGTTACACCACCGATTGCATTGCAGAATATCAACCCGACGAAATATAAGATCTCCACATACAATATTATGCAGCAGAAGGCGACAATGCATTGTCGGATTGGAGCCAACATATGCATTAAATCAAAAGTCGAATCAGATAAAATCAACGTTTAAGGTTACGCACATCAAACATCTTCATAAATGCCCTAATCAAATGAATTTTTCTTGAGACTATTAGTGTTCTTAGCTCAGCAACATTATGTGAAGATGTACCTTTGAGTGTGATTAAATCCGCGATTTAAGAATAAATATGGCGAACTCTGGAATCCAGATTTTCGTTTCATATTCGGCTCAATTTTTCAAATCTAGATTATACAAAAGTGCAAATTCATTATTTAGTATATTTATTCTTGACGTTGTAATTCCCTCACGATGCTATAGGTATAAAATAGTAATGACTATTGCAAATTATATTGTAAAGGCAGCTCAAAATAACGCCGGTTTTTGTAAAGTTGTGCGTGGTATTAGGGCGAGATGACTGTTCGTTAACACGTGATGATTTTTGCGAATGAAATTTTTGTTTATTTGCGTCTTTGCTGAGATTAGCATCGGTCTTAGGAAAGGAAAATTGTCAAATCAATCATCTCTCACATCTAAAAAGTTAAAATACTTCCATAAAGTGTGTCTAATTTTCGTGTAAAATCCAACAGATGCAGAATTCCAATCAACGACAAAAGATTTTTAAAATCTCTATTACAAGTAATTTTATGATTGTTTGTGTATAGAAAAATACTTTTTATGAATTCTTCACAAATTTAGAATATCCGAGGGTCAGTCGACATGTCAAACAGCGGGCAAAGATTCCGCTTCACACTTGAGTAATCTTCAACTAACATAAGCAAAAAACTACGAGTAGTATGAAGTATGCAAACAGAGTATTATTATTATTATTATTATTATTATTATTATTATTATTATTATTATTATTATTATGAGTAAACCGAGTTAAATGTTTCATTCATACTTGTCTAAAAAATAGACTCAAAATATGAGTATTAAAAGTAGTCACATTGCCGACACCTCTTGGGACTGTTGCAATAATAAGTGTTTGGCATATAAATATACACCAGTCTTATGTCAAACAAAATTGTAGAGCATTGTCACGTTTTACAGCAAAAAATTTGAAAAACCTTAACCACCTAAGTGATTTTATGAATGTCTGAAGACCGGCATCATTTCTTAGACACCCTACATTGCAAAACAAAGCCTGAAATTTTTGTTTGTTGCTGCGTTGATTTTGTTACGCTCGTAAGCACGTATGACGTTGCCCATTTCTCTACTCTAAAGTTGAGCTAGATTCAACAATGTGTAACCTTGTCTATAGATTCCTTTTAAATAATTACTGATGCATGCTAAAGGCAGTTGTCGGGGCTGTATGGTAATGGATGATACCAGGACTATTGATCGAATCGACCCCATATTCAGCTTTTTTCGATTTACTTTCAATGATTTGATTTTTGCATAAACAACAAACATATTTGTGCCTGATTTTACCTAAAAAGCCTTAACAGACATCTATACTGTTCATTTAATTGCCAAGAATTAATAAGGAATTCTCAAAAAGATATACCTTCGTGACACGCGAATTAAATATCGACAGTTGTGTTGCCGATATTTTACTCACGCCGACTACCCTACAGCAAATTATAGATTAAAATCGAGCAAAAATTATCTTTTTCGCAAGCTAATGCAAAAAAAATAAGAGCTCTATATATCGCCAATAATACCATAGTGATTATTGGGACCGACATTTTCATGTTTTGGAGCCTTCGATCAGGCAAATCGCCCGCTTTAAAATATATCTGTAACTTATTGCTATTTTTATGTCACTCATATTCTCCAAGTGTCTCAAACGCGTTTTATGTCATATATATACCGAATAGGGTCGGGATTATCAGGCTTCAACAAGCGCGTTCCCTAGTTCTAAATTTCATTCATGCCAGAATTGGAATTGCCATGCTGGCGCCCTTGTCAACAAGTACTGTATGGTCGTTGTGTCACTGGTTTGCGTACCATTGGTTAAGTACGTTCTGGCCAAAATCTGCAGAGCCCTATCCCAGCATAAGAGTTTCAGCTGTATTGCTATCTCTGTGCTGATTTCTAACAGTGCATGCTTCCGTCCATCCGTCCGGCTTCGCAACCGTACATTAACATCATCTTCTTCACGGCTTTCATTTTTATCTACCACGTCTCTATACTTAAAAAGTTTTATACTGGCCATCTTATATCTATGCATTTGGGTGTCGAGATTTTTTCCGTTAAAAAAGCAATGAAACCATCAATTGGACAAAGATTAATTTTGTTGGATGTTGACTATTAGGAATGACTAGCAAACACGAACGGACTATAATTGAAATACATTACAATCTGAAAATAAGGACAGAACTAAGTGTGTATAAAAATTAATTTATTTGAAATTGTAATATGAAAGCTCTTGTTAATATTTTTAAACACTTTATTATAAAGTATGACACTTTCATAATTACGTAAATGGTAACTGTAGCGGTTATTTAAAATATTCGTACACGGTTATGATTATACTATTATGCCACTTCTAAGCTAATATTGTTCGCCTTCTTCTTCCACACCACCACACCCGGATATCGAATGCTGTGTATAAACTTGCCCGGTATCGTGAACATTCACTCAACTGCGCCAGAAAACTGTTTTGAAAGTTGGCTCACGTAAACAACGCATTATTCGCAGCGTAGACTGCATTCTTGAAACTACGAAAAATAAGGAATAACTAATTTTTCTACTAGTTCCTACGTAGTGTTACGTAGTTCTAGGCAGGCCTTGGATCGCGTAGTAAGCTAGGGTTCTTCACTATGGCGGGTACCGTGATTCGTGTGAATTAGTTCATTCATACCAGATGTTCCTATAACGTACATAGTATCACTAAATCGTGTTCACTTTCCCCGTCTGATATTGAAAAGCATTAAGAAATCTATAGGTAATTTTTCACCCGTATATTGGCAAACAATTTCTGATTTCTAACTATTAGTAGATGTCGATAATAATTAAAATACTTGAAATATGCTTCCAAAATATTAAAGCATAATATCGATATAAAAGTAAATATAAAAACACGGTGCACTGAAGTTTCCATGATTTATAGCTTGACGCGAGCGGCGTTTTTTATTATTATTTTCATTAGTAATATTTATTATTTTATTATTATTTTTATTATTACATGGTCTAATAACCACTACGGAATAGCAAGGGTAATGGCTGACAGCAGAGAGGTCAAGCACAAATCCCGATATTATAAGCGTTCTATTACAATCCGGAGAATCCGGAGTCAAGCACGGCTCCATTCATTATAAAACAAAATAGCTAGCATAAGCCGTACTAAGGTATACTACTTTTGAGGATCAACCGTCAGCCAATATTTAACGTCCACCGTACCACTTTTGCACTCTTTCGAAGTTGGATAATCTATATCCGACTGCATCCTGTGCAGCGCGCAGGTTATCGACGGATCCAGCTGCCATTACGCACATTCATTGGGAAGATGCTTAATGGGCGCTCCCATTCATGGTCCATACATGGTTCATACGTGGTCATCTCCGCGGTTCAATTTTGAACGCCTGCTTACTTCCTCAGGAAATTCTGAATGTTGTGTTTGTACCTCTTTATACACATAGTGTTCATGTGAAAACCAGTAGTCATTCGTATTTTCAGCTCCTGAAATCATACCGTTATTTCGTGTGGACACTTTATTGGTTCACAAGCTGATTATCCGATTACAGTAGCTCGGATGCATTTAACCTGTTCCTATTTTGCAATTTCCAAAACTTTAACCGCTTCGACAATACCAGCTCGTTTTTGGGAACACAAACAGATGTTCTACGCTTATCATGCTTTTTTGAGCTAGCTTCGATTTTCATTCTTTCCAATAAGCTCCGTACGCCAACATAGACAACCGACGGAGTAATTGAGGGATTTTTTATCGTATGGATACGACAGCCGATAATGTTCTGGAATCCATATTTTCTGCATTTTTTGAACCGGATTCTTTCGAAGAGGTAGAATTGCGATTATACAGACACTTTGCTTGCGATGGATTTTATAAGCTTCGTTTTTCTTTTCCAATCGCTCTTTCGTGGTTAACTGTGCCTGGCTACAACTTGCCCGCATTTCTCTCTCACCTAATAAGTAGAAAATTGAGCATTGTTGTGCTATCTTTGTGTTGTAGTACTCTGAGAGGCGAAGTTTTTGTGTTCGAGAAAAGTTCGCACAATTTTAGTGCCACGAAGTGCACGTTTCACATTGAAGGATACAATGGGCGACGCCATACCTGCCAGCTAACAGCTCAGCGGACCGTCCGTAAACGAACACTGCCCCTCTTTGAAGCGGGCGGTTGTTGAGCCGACCGTGTCGACGTCTCTTCACAGTCGAGTAACGATTAGCAAGAGTACCAGCTGAAAGCTGAACCGAGACAATTTTCAAAACGAATTGACGGCATTTCCAGCTTGAACTTCACTAGTGAACGAATACTGCATTTATCCGTCACTGATAGTGACCTCGGTTATAAATAGTTTCAAAAATAAAAGCTATATTTGACGTACGAAGTTAAATTTCAAAAGAATGCAGGTTCTTCAAAAACTTCACATGGTAAATTATTGTATTTTAAAAACAATTCACACCACTTTAGAACCCACAAGTATATCAATACGGCAAGTTGCAATATAACTGGCTTCCCATCGATCGATCATGTGCTCGGGGTACGTCTGCTTTTTCTTTTGTCCAATCGGCCGCTATGTTAGAACATTTGATCTGAATCCTTCCAGTTTAAATGTTTTATATATTTTTGATGGCTTCGTTGGGTTTGAGAATTTACGGCGAAACAATATCGTTGTTTAAAGTACTGAGGCACAAAAGAGACCGGAAGCTAACACAATAACCAGTCTAGCTCGATGGCTCGGTGCATTCGTATGCGCCTTGGGACCGGAGGAAACACGTAGGTGCACGGGTTCGATTCTCCTCCGGTGCACATTCACATTTATATGGGGTCCGTCTTAAGAAGTAATGCAAAAACTGTTACTGTGGACGTTAAATGTTGGCTGATGGTCAGCCCTAAAAAATAAAATAAAACAATAACCAGCGGTCAATCACCGCTAGAACAATATTCTAAATAAAACAAGATCGACCAGATTATTTAGAAATAGTAACCTGAATCCTGAACTACAATTCGTGTCAGTGTACTACACAAATTGAGTTGAGAGCTTTTAGGTTTCAATCACTATGCTTGTCTGGTCTCACTCGGAAAGGTAAAAACTAGGCATGATCGTTGCTTGAATGATTTGTCTCTTGACGCTTTTTTCATAAGGTTCGTCTACTAGCTATCATACTTCCCCTTCGAGATTGCAGCGTCAGTCAGACCATAAGTATCATGTTACGTTTCTGCTTCCTGCTGATGGCGCCGAGATCCAATGCGATATGAACAAGAGACTCAGCGGGGCTGTCCGCACACCATCAGCAGCATCGACGTACCCCCTGACGCCACTGGCTAAAGTAAGCGGTAAGGCGGCAGTGCAAAAACCTCTATTGTCGCTTTTGTTTGGATTCAGCTCACTAGACAGGTCGCTCCTCAGTGCTGGTCAACCGGTTAGTGCTGGTGCACCATATGGGGCCTTGGTCGTCTGCGGTGTCCGGTCGCACGTCCTATGTGGCTAGAACGAAGTCAGCAAAGCGCAAAGTGGCTGGACTAACCCAAACGAGACGTCACTTTATTCGTCGTGGGTCTAGCCGCTTTCCTGCCAATAGCAACGTGACGCCAAGACAGTGGCGCTGGCTTCGTCATTATACCTTAACGAGGGAGTGCAGCCGCTGCCATCATCACTTCGGCCAATCTTATTGACGCTAACCTCTCCTCAACAGTCTCTGTTCTTCTTCTTGCTTCAGCATGCTTACATCATCTTCGTCTTGTCTGGAGACTGACGTACCTCACCCGCTAAACGAGGATCTACATTTGTACAGAGAACGACATTAAGTTACTGGCTGTTAACAAAGGCGAAGTGCTGGTTTGAGTTTCAAGCAGAGAAAAACGTGATTAGGTAGAATCGTCAAGACGTGAGTTGGTATTGAACTTTCTCTCGGGTTGTAGAAGATTGTTGCGCACGAGAACTCGAGGATGGCGTAACGTCACCGTAAGAAGTAAGCGTTGTTATCGCAAAAGTGAACGACGAAGTTGAAAGGAATCTTCTTCGGAATTGGCTTACGACGTACGGTTCTGATGGGAAAACAAAGAAAACGGTGAGAATCAGCTATATCAACAATTAGTCTAGGTAGAAAAAACAATAGGAGTCTTAGGAGTCACAATAGGAGTCTTAAACAATGGGAGAACACTTCCTAATTAATTAAGCTATGTTCGGACGTAATTTTTACTTACATGGAGCAAAAAATTACACACCAAAACTAAGGTCATCTATTTTTCGTCACCTGTTAGCGTGTGAATACTGTTTGTGACGCTTGCCAATTCATATTCCGTTAGTAACGTGTATACTTCTTGACTTAATATTAAATACTTGTACTAAAAAAAGTAAAGTAAGGGAAATTTTAAACAGCAAAACAAGCAAACTCAGCAGCAAAATGTCTTTTGTTTTATCTAGGCCGTAATTACACTTAGCTATTGGGGTTTTCAACATATTAGCGCATAAGGAGGAAACCGGACGAACTAAATAGTCATCAATCGGGAAAAATATTGTGAGAAGACTACGGACTTCGTTGAAGTAAACAAGAATATTCCATAACAGTTATACATTACATTTATAAGGTCCATTTTACGGAACAATGCGAAAGCAGTACACTGGATTAAATTTTGGCTGGTGGCCAACCCTGAATAATTTTATGGCCACGCAGCCAAGGCTAGGGGCAAATGTTGGGTTGTTTCAAAGAACCATTTAGGAAAAAACACTAACGCTTACGACGAATGTCCTTACAAGATGGATTGTTACGAAAAACGACAATCAAATTTGAAATAGATATATTGTTTATTCGATGGACGTAGAGCTCACTAGGACGTCAGCGCTGTTAGGAGTGAAAGGAAAGACGCATCATAAACAGAAAAAGCAGGCTTTTGGGCCCTAGTTAATTAAAGCAATGACATGTAAGCGTCCACAGCTTCGTGAGCGCAGGTGCTAGAAAAAATCAGTTGCTTCACTCATCTAGTACGCGCCAAATCGCGCTTCAGGCAATAGTCGGTGGTGTGACTGATTGATCGACGCGTGCGAATGCAATGGTTTTCGGTTGATGTTAGAATTTTTGATAACAACAAACTGGTCTGTCTGAGCTGAGTAAGAGCAAGCAACATTTTCTCACATCAAATTGAATCACTTCAAGTTCGCACGAGGTGCAGAGTGACTATACATATTAAATAAAAGATTAATGATGGCCATACGAGTTTTCGAAGACGGTTTGATTTATCCAAAATTGGGTATCGTAAGTACGGTCGCTACTGCTCACACGCTCACAAACAGTGCTGTTGAACAGCTCGTTGGGTTAGAAGCAAGCCCGAGTTGTGACGATTACAACACTTATGATGAAACAATCCGCGTTCTCGATCAATGTAGTAAATACAATAATGAGATGAAACCGGTAAGGCTGTTATAAAAAATGTATCAATGGAGCTAAATTAAAAGAGAAAATGCGGAATGTGTTTGTAGACGAATTATTAAAATGTATAAGTTACAAGTTGGAGACACTCGTAGGTTGCAAATTAAATGTACAATGTATTAAATGTACGTAATGTCGTAATGTGGTAAAAAAAAACAGAGGTCCACTCATATCTTTATTCCCGTCATTGTACTTAGTAATGGACTAGTAAATTAATTTTGATTTGAGAAAGTTATCTCTTTCTCAGGGCTTAACGTCCTAATATCACAAGAAATTACTAGGCACAAGCTCGAGCTTGAATCACAAACTTCAAGATTTAAGTATAAAACCTGCGCCGTTTCATCAACGCAATCGAATTTTTATGCGCTTCCTTGGTATAGTGCGCATAACAAAAATTGAGTTCTTAAATCGTATCGCCGCAAGTGTCACGTATTATTCACATAATGGAGTAGTTTTTCTTATTTAAGTCCCTAAGAATGCGGTAGGTTCATCCAATACAACTGTTAGAACAGATAAATTCTGTTACCAGGCTTCAATCATTTAGGATTTACGTCTGTGCGCTCTTCTATTTGCACATTTGTACAATTTAAAGCCATATAGAATCCTCTCTCTTCCGAGTATTACGCATCTGTGAACGCAGCTTTGGCGCCTAATAAGTCGTCACGTCAGCCTAGACTC
Source organism: Tropilaelaps mercedesae (assembly GCA_002081605.1). Taxonomy (NCBI): domain Eukaryota; kingdom Metazoa; phylum Arthropoda; class Arachnida; order Mesostigmata; family Laelapidae; genus Tropilaelaps; species Tropilaelaps mercedesae. The sequence goes on along the minus strand of MNPL01013488.1, from coordinate 21,287 downwards.
TCAAAACTATTCTATTGAGATGTGGTTAAGTGGTCTTCCTCAGGAGACAACTGTTTATGTCTTTGTGATGATACATTATAATATGAAACGTTAGTTATTAGTCTAATGTGAGAAAGTTAAAATAAAATCGTTGAAGTTCGAGCTGTTTGATTTATCTAAACATAACAGTTAAACAATGCATCCATCTTGTAGAGTATTTTTGTTTTAATATTCGGCAACGTTTTGATTGTCAATCTTTATATTATGATGAAAGGCGTATACATATGTAGGCCTTAGTTTATGGCTCATAATACATTAACGGAGTCTCAGCTATAGCGTGTAAAGAGTTATAGCATTCATAGACATGCTTGCTCATTTGCCACCATTAAACGTAGCGAAGCTGCATCGTCGGAACCAGGCCAAGCACGTTCGGATATTTCCGTATGTTGCTCCCAGAGGTAGGGTATCAATGTTTTACTGAGTCGGGTTCTGACCCAATGCGTCTCAATTACTATTTGCACTGTTGTTATTAGGAACGAACCTAACTTAAGTTTATGTTTTCTGGATCGCGCGAGAACTTCGCTGAGGGCGTATATGCTCCACTAAGAATCACGTTGCTCTTAAGGACAAAGGTTGGCTAAACTACCTGCCGCATTACTTCAGCCATCAGAGCGTGCTATGACTTAAAAAACTGCTTTGATTTGCACAATAATCACAACTGAAGTAGTTTACTTAGTAATCGCCGTGTGAAAACGTAATTAGCTCTAACCATTGCTTCAAAACGTGCTAAACTTCGAAGTCGAATATTATAAATAGTGTTTCCAAAATCTCAGCAATCTTAACGTTTTCAATGGCTCAAAAGTACCTTGTGGTTGATTTCCCGACCTTACTGTGTTACCCTAATACACTCGTTGATTACTTTTCAAGTATATTAAAAGACCAATTAATAAAAATTCACTCACAATAAACATTTGTTGACCTAGTGTAATACTTTACTGTAAAAACAGTTTACTATGGGTCGATGAATGGTAGTTTAGACACGAATGTATAAAAAATTTTAACAACTTCTCCATATTCTCAAAGTAATTCAGACTCGATGCGAAATACGAAGATAAGATTCCTCCTTGGATAAAACTGCGGCTCTTTCGTGTCCGCAAAATTACTTAGAAAATTTTGTAAACATTCGCGAACTCCTCTCCAGGTATACAAGGAATACGAAGTATTCAATGGTCATGTGCCTACGCAAATTTTTCTGAATAGGTGAATAAAGCGGTTCAAATTTGACCGAAGTATTCAGGTTCACTAGAAACATTCGCTTCACACACACACAGACAGGTATTTAAGGAATACAGGACCACTTGTTTAAACAGTTACGCATTTGTGATTTTCAACCTCTGAGGCATGTCTAAAGCCATTTAACAAGCGTAAGGTAAAAAACTTCGGGAAAAAATAGAACGCATCGTTTTAACTTATAAAATATCAAGACCGTTAAAGGCTACGATGAACTCGTAGGAAGGCTGAGCGTCTTTAAAACAGATTACTTCTTGCTGTTGTTCTCACAGGCTTATGTTTATGTGTGGTTGATGCTAAAGCATTTAGCTTGTTCTGTATACTTGTACTGTATCGAAAATTATACGGAAGTAACTGACACGTCTCTTGTATTGAGTCTTGTATAGCCACAGAGTTGTAGATGTGCATATTAATTGACATTTGTGGCAACGCAGTTCAAACCTGTGGCCGGGTACAACCTTGACCTAATGGCAAAATATTCCTTTGTCACTGTTCGGTTTCAACCTGATATAGCGTCTCATTAATACTCTTGTTTTTTTGCCATATATATGACATGTCTGCATGACGCCTTAGTTTTTGTGAGCTCTCATAGGATATATTGATGAAAGTCTGTTTTTGAACTAGGATTGACTATTAGATAAAGCTTGATGTACACCTGCGTCGGAATAAACAACCTCACAACATCATTGCCATATCGCAGAAAGCGAGACACAGATACCTCTCCTAAAGCGATATATAATACTACCATGTGGCAGAAGTAAACAATAACACCATCAAAAAAATCAACCGTCGAAAAATTGCAGTGTCCAATTCGAGCAAATATAAATACGATAATCACTGTTTTGGAAAAATTTGATGTCTATAATTTGGTTAATAGCTTACCAATGAGTCCCATTGCCACAACAGTCTGCATCTATCATTTATAAACAACCTAAATAGTTTAATCTCTAGATAGGTATGCCACAAAAACGCGCAGACTTAAGTGGTGAGGCCTTTTCGTTTGCAATCAGCGACTTAAACGTGTAGTTCATATACTGACATAAATCGTAAGGGCAACAAAGTAAAGTGTTAATAGCAATTTAGCTGGCTCAGACTTGTGGCAAAATGGCGCAATGCCTCACGACCTTTAAATTCAAGTGCGTAACCTTTTTAGCGGAAAGTTCTATAAAAACATTATACGAACTTGAAAACGAGTGCACAAACAATGTTTCACCGTAATTTTGGGGAGACACTGTTGTACTAAGAATGGCCATGATCTTCAGACAGCAGGAGAAAATACGAAAGGCAATAGCATTTCTTGCTGTTTGGTGTCGTTTTAGTGGCAATTTTTAAGGTTCCTGTTCTCGAGAAGCAAAAAAAACAATTATCTCGTTAAAAATACTGAAGTATGCATGCTTAAACAAGTTAACAAATTTATTCGCTAGATTTTAGAATGGCTACTGGGCGGCGTAGCTCAATCTGCAACGGCAGTAGAGCAGCGAGGTTTATCTCCCGTAGGCCCACGGCGAAAGGTCGTTACTTTTTCGTTTTCCGTTACTGCTCCGCTTGCTACTGCTGCTGCGGATTGCCGCTTAAGTCTCCGGTGACATATTTACGGTATGTATTCAGTGAGCTTTTTATTTTCACGGATGAAAAAATCCGTTAAGTAGCCTGGGAGTTTTCATTTGCAATCGCCGACTGCTACAACAAAACTCTTTCTACTTTTTTACTATTATAGTGAAAATTCAGCTATTACTCGGCCTTACAATGTTGATCAGTGCACTAGACTGCTTATCTATCAATAGTTAATTGTGATCGTAATATTCGACAAATTATATAAGTATATAATGAGCATCATTTCAGACTGTATTTTTAACTCTTAATAATTAGAGCAAGCTTCAGGGAACACACCAGTCAAACCCTTCTGTCGATCTGACGCTGCGGTGCCTCGATACCACGGCTTCCAGCCGGAACTGGTCTTGTGGCTTTCTCCATTTTTCCCAGTCTGTCCCCGGCGCTTCTCTCTGGCGTTCTACTAGCTATGCCGAATTCCTGAATTTCCTCCGAAAAGACGTGCTTCGCTTGGCGCCTGCGTAGACGCTTAGCCTATACAGTTTGTCGGTGGGTGGAACACCGCCGCCCGTTGGAATCTTCCATGGTCGGGTTGGTCTGCTCGACAGATGCCCACCCAGTGTTCCTGGCCGCCGTTCCGTGTCGGGCGCGCAATGTCACTGCTGTTGGAGGCCGTCACCGAACTTAAGTATGAGAGGCGGAGCCTGACGTTCCAGAGTTGGAAGAGAGGCGGGACCGCGCCTCCTCTTTCCCGCCCTTTCCCATCGATGCGGCGGGACCTTCTTCCGAAATGGGTGTGCGGTACTTTGCTTACTCAGCTTGGAGGCCTTGCTGCGTCCGACGTTGTGGCTCCGTGATTTTCATGGTTTCGGGAACAGGCGTGGAAGACAAATCGCAACTCTTTTGAGGGCAGCGGAAAAGCCGGTTTTTCTAGCCAATGTTTACAGACTGGTGGCCTCTTTTATTAAAATATACATGTACGCAGAAATATGGGCGGGGACTATAAGCGATACCTTATTAAATGTCGTTAACGTCTAAATGATGATGCAATAGGATTGTAAATACCCATAGGAAGTTCATTTAGACACACCAAAACGATCATATAATCTTAACAATGATACAACAAAACATAATAGAATGGTATGAAGGTTTATGTGCAGCTACAAATATATTATATAACAAACCTTTACAATAATAAAAAAAATAGTGGTAAAAAGAATGTCGTCATATAATTTTTGCCTAATTTGACTATATTGCTTCGCTGGTACACCACGTCAACATAAACTTTTCCCAAATGCTCAGCATTATTGTAATGTTGAACGCTCGCGTGTTTGCGAAACTTTACAGCAATGAAAAGGGTCCTCTGATATTTTTAATCTTGCTCCTAATTTTAGATCGTCCTAATGTAACGATTGCGTATTTCCTTCGTAAAAGTCGGTAATAACTAACTTCAGCAAAGTTTAGTTAAAAACAACAAAGTTTAGTTAAGATGGTAACTTGATAACAATGCTTATGCATTGTCGCACCAGTTCTACAATTCACACAGCTGCCTCATTAATACATTATTTCTCAGTTTTTTTATTTAAATGAACTCTATTTTACGTTTAGTGTTGTGTCTCAAACTAATATTTGATTAGAAGCATGTTAGAATGCCCATAAGAGTTACAACGTATGGTAAATATGTTTAACAAAATCCTTTAGAAGCAACGCACTGCCGTTTGATTAAACCCATTTAGGCCCATCGTCTAGAGGTTTTAATAATTATCAGATATACCACTGCGAAGGAAATTTTAATTAAAACTTAAGACGTTATAGTTACGGAGGCCATACGATCGATATTTTTCTGACCATCACAAAAACATTAATTAAATAATCAATGCTTATTGAGATACTTTTAACAAAATAAGGATATCATACGTAAACGACACTGAGTTATCAAGCTCCAATAAAGCTCGCCGTCCTCTCTGCTTTCGGTTTAAATAGCCAAGCCGTGTTTTAAGAGTGTAGAAATCAGTATCAGGCTTATGGTTATTGCGTAATAGTGGAGATAACTCCTGCAAGTAACCATATGGGCTGAAACATAATGGCCGTGAATTGAAATGGCCTGTAATCTTCTAAAAGTTGCCTCCTTTCTACAGAGATTCGATATATGTATATTACATACGAAGGAACCCTATTGCAATAAAACGTTTTCTACTGGTAAAAGCAGTGATTAGGTCAGAGAACAAAAGATCGTGTCTTCTCATTTAATCTATCCATCTTTTCAGTTTATTTAAAGGCCTCTGCTTGACTGAACTGAGCGGAGCCTGGCATGGCCGCACGGCAAATCTTGTCTTCGCTGCCTGCGTCCTCATAGCGCAGTTAACGTGGCAATCTACCATGGCTGAAGAAAACGGTTCGCGCGAGAGCAACTCGCGTGGCTCTGGAGAAAATAGTGACTGCGCGCTACTACTCAAACGACATTACATTCCCCATGGCCAGAGGGATCGCGGCTTTAACGATCCTTACAGTGGTACATACGGAGATGGCGGTGGGAGTGGCGGCGATAAAGGGTAAGTTATCTGCAGATCAAATGTAAACGGATCGAAAAGGGTCATTTGGAGTAAAACCCGCATGTACAAAGTATAGAGTTCTACTGCGGGTTTTTACGGTGGTTCGAATCCCGTACAGACTAACGTAGAACGATCGCGAAGGTAGGAGATATGAAAAGGCTCTACTAATTAATATTTCCGCGAAAAGGTGCCGTAAGTTCAATTCTTAGAATAAACAGGCTTCGGAATGCCTACTTACATTGTCTGACACCGTTTTCCGACATTTTTCGAATTCGGTTTGTTTGTCTGCATCGAGATTTTCTATTGTTATTTAAACCTGAGATGTGAAGCCGTAATAAATTCGTTGAATTAACAATAAATACGGATGATGCAAACAGTGATGCTTGCGTATCACTTGACCTTATTTACGAAGAGCTCAGAAGTTCTTATTTACTTCGAGACGAAAGTCTTGTGAAAAGTTGAATACACAGCACGAAAGTTTTGTAAGCCTTTTATAGTATATTTTTTGACTAACTTTCCTAAGTTCTTGTGAGGTATTTCTTGAAGGCCACTTTTAATAGGTTGTATAGATTACTCACTGATGTAACGAGACATCCAATCTTAGAGTATCGTATTTTGGTCAGATGAAAACGAATACTATAGCGCTAATTATACGCCAGAATGTTTTCAAGATTATTGACATATAGAATCCACCTCAACTTCTAGTGTGCCACTGAACGTCTCTTTAATTTACTCTGAAAATTAAAGGCAGATGTGACGCACTCTATAGCTAGACCAGTGTCGAATCAACGCTTTTATAGTTAGATAAGTTCTACAATTTTGGTTTTTTATTGACTGGTTATTCCTATGTAAATAAACTAATCAAAACTTTCTTAATTTAATATCTTATTTAAACTGAACTTTGTCTTTGCAAGGAACTTCGTCTTATCCCATTCACTTTACTGATCTGATCACCTCAATTGTGATAAATTTGTTTTAAGCAAAAGTCCATCGGATAGCCATCAATAGTGCCAGTAGACTTTCAAGGCAATCTCGCTCCGCAAGGCATGAGGTTTTTTATCTGAAATGTTCGTATTAACCCATCATAAGATTCAACGATTATTTTTTCTTGTTCAGTAGCGCTGTATTTACCGGTAGATAACTAAATTAATCTTTCTTTCAGTAGCTTTATCTTTCTAAAACCCGAATAAGTTCTCTAAATACGTACTGCGTTCTATGGACGGGTTTTCTGCCTTAAATATGATTATGAGTCTTGTTAAGCCACCTGACATAATATACACTGTTAGATTTCCCTGGTATAATGATTCATGCGTTGGCGCTGGCTTGTACTTGCGCAGCTTTGTATCTACCAAAAGTCTTGTTTAAGAGAATCAGAACGAGCTTTGCCTATACAGAAGAACGATGCTCACACTGATATATAAGCCATTCTTTACATCACAGAATGGATAATCCAGAAAATGATAAAGTATGTGTTCTCTAAAGGCTACCAGCCTATACGACTCCTATTGAAAACATTTAGTTTAAATACAGATCTGTATATAAGTCATAATCTGCATGAAACAGCGATGAAATATAATATATTAAGAATATTACGTTTCTAAGACAGCTTAATTTTTACCGTTTACATTTTGTGGTTGTAACTATCCAGAATTAGTTGTCAGAGCATGTTGAAGTACACTAAACACCTGAATCCTGAACACTAGAGACATCCTGAAAAATAGTTAACTGATTCTCTCCGTTCCATCCAAAATTTTGTCATGCAACGCCATACGTAACGATGGAACGTGTTTTATATATATATATATATATATGACTCACTAGAAGTGATTGTTGTATATGTATGGATATGCTGCTCTGTGTAATTCAAAAAGTTTGCTAAAATGCAGGCAACCATGGCTTCGATCCCGACAGCCGCCATAATCTAGTTAATTTATTAATTCCCAAAGCGAGTAAGCGAAGCAATAATTGCCCTTCGAAGGACGAGTCGATGACGATTGTGTGTATAGCCCTCTGGCGCACTTCGACAAGTGGCTCTCTCCAGGGAAAGGTTGCAACCGCCATTCGGTTAAGTACTACTAGTGATCGAACTTCGAATGGCTGCTGCTACTTTTGGACAATGTCCGAGAAACTCGAAGAAATACACAGCTATTTGGGAGTATTATGCGCATTCTATTTTTTACGAGCGCGTATATTTTATTTTTTATTTAATGTATAATGAGTAAGCCTTAACCTTTTGGGACCTCTGTTAACTCGAAATATTTTCCAAAGGCTTAGATAAGGACATTAAAGCTGCTAAATGTAAGTGCAATTTTCTGCTGTTTCAGTTATTATAACGATGCGGAGCCACATGAGGTGATCTGTATAAAGTACTCTGATGTCAACGAAGCAGCGCGAGAAGCCAAACATCGAACGAGTTGGTATTCTACATCAACCATTGTTTTTCACCGTTGTTAACTGGTGACTTTACCTTATAATTATCGACAAATCACTTAAATTTACTGAGGAACTTTTTTAAGCAGTATTAGATAGCTATTACTACTACAAACTACAAACTAGTCTTCTGAGTTTACTATCCTAACCTCTTTAGAACTATGAAACCAGTGCATAGTTATCTGTGCAGTATATCTGTATAGTTACGTGATTCAATTGACTGGATGTAGTATAATCTTAAAAAATTTTACTCTGTGAAGAGTTCGCGTTCTCCAAAATTGACAGTTATCAAAATATCTCATAAAATAGTTTACAAATTTATTAATGGCCGATTATTGTTAGAGATTATTGGGGATCGAACCAGATTAGGTGGTACGAGGGTTTGATAACGCAGTTTTTCAATTCGTTAAACTTAAGCGTTTTCATGCATACATAGCGCATAATAGAGTTTCATGTAATGTAATTCATGGAATTTCATGTAACGCACAATTAGCCTTTCTTTCACTGCATGGATTTCTTTGCGGTATTACGTGTCCAACAAAGATTAGTAATTCCTTGCTAGTATTATATTTGTATTCGAATCTCGTAGTAATAGGTATATGTATGAACTCGATTGTCCTGCAAATAATTTTAGTAAAAATCTAGTATTTAGCAGTCGTTGACTTTCCGTGTTTCCTTTGTCACGGTTTTCTACGACGTGCTCAGAATGATCTATCGTCCATCTTTCGCGTCAAACGGAAGTGTACGCGTCTCACTGATGAAGTAGCCGGCTCGAAAAAACAGCCGGTTGGCTAATTTCGATTAGAATGCAACCTGACACGGCTACGAACAATATCATCACCATCATTATAATCATCTACACACATTGTCAGCACTTGTGACTGCCTCATGTACTCTACGCTCCTGAACGTTCCCTCAGCTTGCTTTAATGATGTCCCGTCTTGTACGTTCCCTGCTTTTTGACCCGTCTACCTAGTTGCCGAGTAGAAGCGCATATTCCTACCGCGAAGGAACTTGCCTTTAGCTGAGCTCTGCCACTTGTACTGTTCGCCCAACAAAGTCAATCTATACACTCCGTGTCATCCAAGCTCCCCCGTGTAAGCCGACACTATTGCAATTTTTCCACCGAGCGACTTCGCGTCTTCTGGCTATATTCCGATATATACCGTTAGCTTGATTTGCTATCTATTGATGCAATAGCCTCGTCTGTTTCAACCAATTTTTATCAATACAGCGTATCGTATAGGATCACTCCGGGCAATTCCAACTGATAAAATATAAAAAAAAAACAAAAAGTGAAGGCGTTACTGAAAGCATCCACTGCGTGGCATGCCTTTTTTGGACGCAACCTCTTAGTATTTATCGACGGTATGCCAAGTGGTCAGTTTGAGAACCAACCTTTCTAGCAACAATTTTAGCTGGGCTGGATTTTAGCACGTGGCGAATCTTTTAGGGCTGACTGTTAACTAGGGTTTAGCGTCCACGGTATTACCTTCGGATTGCTTAATCTAACGCGATGAAAATGGATATTATCTAGACGATAATTAAATTCTATATTCGTATACAAGTGTTAACGGTCTAAGAATAGTACGACGACGCAAGGGGTCAGATTCAGTAAGTATACCAAATTCTTTATCACCAAAGGTCACCAAGAATATGCAATTCCAAAGTTGCACGAGAAGCTTGTTCCTTGTTTTTAAGACCTGAACGGCCAACACGGCGACTCCAGAAGGCTTGATTATTGTTATTACTATTATCTAGAAGGCATCGAAGATTATTGGACCTAATGGTATTCATTGAATTGTCAGTCCTAATCACCTTCATGTCTTTTCTCTTACCGCCTATTACCGCTAAATGTGTTACTATTGAAATGTACAAAATTAATATGCCGAAAGGTACTGCGACAAAGGGTTGAACTGTATGATATGTGAGACTTGAAGCTTCATTTACCTTAGAAGGTGCAGCGTTGTTATTCAAAGAAAACAAGAGCTTAACTCTAGCTCCGATTAAGGTTTCTTTCCTAGGGCCATAATTAATTTTTATTTTTTGGTCTTATTTAATTGTTCTGTGCAATTCTAGATTTCATTCGTCCAAGAGGAATTGACGACCCGCTCCCAACTGAAAGAGATATTGCACTTACAGGAGAACTTACCCTCGAAACAACAAGAATTCTCTCTGGTAAATCCAACATGATTGCGTCAATTCGTAGGTAAAATTCAAGGTTTAATTTCGATTTTTTCGAATGGCTTTGTTTCCCTGCCTAAACTGTTGGGTCGAGACCAACTATCGTAGCGTTTCTTTAAAATTTCGTAGTGGATGTAATGACAATAATGAGCCTATCATTATTAATTATTACTTAAAATTTAACTGAGATGTGACGTATGCATACAATAGAACATAAAGTTGTCAGAAATGTTCCTGTAGTCATCTTTATATATTGCCATTGCACAATCACGTGTTGCGTTAACAATGAACGGATCAATTGTAACAGACATTTTGACAAATAAACCCGGCTGCTGTTAGTTTTGCCGGAAGAGTGGAAGTTCCTATGCGCATTCTCACACACACTCTAGAACATGATAAAAAAAAAGTTAGCAGATCAACAGTGATAACGCTTAAACAAATATTTAAAAAAATACCCGCTTAAGTGCCTCCGACTGTACACAATTAAATACAGCGGGAAACAATCATATAACATGAACGTTCTCAGGGATGAATTTCCTAGTAGTATGCTGATTTTTTGGAGAATTTTTGCATAAGAAAAGTATGCACTGCCTATTTCATTTACACCACCAACGCCTATTTGTGCTTTGCATACAATAAAAACACGCGCATAGGCGCAAAAAACCTTAAATTGGCTTGCACGTTTGCATAACGGATAGTTCAACCAACATGGTTAAACTCAAATGCAAGACTAAAATTTATGAATGAAAATTTTTTGACAGTATTAATCAAATAAGACAAGAAGTGCAGTTCGGCACCAGAACATAGCGTGGCGCTGTTTACATTTCAAGTTACGTTCATCTTTAGATAAGTTCCGTCTTACTCACGACGAAATCTCGAACGCACTACCCCTAGTGGATGTGTCACGGACGGACCTCTGGGACGCATGTCCTGCCCATGTAAAGCCTATCCCATGTACCGTTGAGCGATTTCGTACGCAGGATGCAAGGTGCAACAACATTAAACATCCTTCTTGGGGAGTCACTAACACTCCATTCGTTCGATTCCTACCTCAGGTCTACAGCAACGGTACGTAATAATAAGAATAATAAGAAGAAGAAAAAGAATAGCAATAATAATAATAATAAGAAAACAATAATAATAATAATAATAATAATAATAATAATAATAATAATAATAATAATAATAATACGAAGAAGAAGAAGAATAGCAATAATAATAATAATAACAAAAATAACAATAATAATAATGAAGGCTCATTAATGACATTTCAGTATTTTTGATTATTTTTATTCCATAATTTAAGAAAATTTACTAATTGTCCAGGCGCCGTATATAGGCGGGCAATAAGCTATTTTCCATTACGTTAAGTCATATTTTACAGGCCATTGCCAATGGCCGTCATCACTTGAACGGACAACGTGGAACTGCGTTTTGCGCTTTGATGTCACCGTTTCTTCCCTGACTACTTGCGCAGGAATGCATGCTTTTGCTTTTCACCCTCTCTCTTTCGCTCATAGACACCCTAGCGTCAAAATATTATATTTGTCTGCGCAGTGTGGGGCTCACACCGAAGAGGAGTCTACATTACTCAAACTTCCAACGCACTAATCTTCGCTCGTTTAGCAGGGATTTTCACTAAACAATACTACAAACCGAAGAATTGTAAACGTTCACCGAAACTATTGGTCAAGGTTGTGCGTCGGGTTCACCGCTTGTTCACCGCCAAATGCTTTTTGTCCCAAAACCTGTGAACCTTCAAAGGAGTAAGGTCATGGTCACGTCATAAATCCTCACCTGTCTAGAATCTATTTTGGTGGATCCACTTTGGGCGCTTTTTTTCATTCAGATTACGGCTGCTGTTGACTAACCTATTGTCTCATTGATTTGTAGTGGTCGACATATATGCAGTAAAGGAGGAGGATGTGGTATATATTATAACTAGCGCCTATCGTGCAGTATACAGAAGACGCCGAGGAGGCCTCACCAATACCAAGAAATTTCTAAAAGTCCTTTTGGTCAGCAATAATGTAGCCAGGGAATGATCAGTTTTGTCACTTAACTGCTTCCTACCTGCGGCAGCCAGATAAAATGACCCCCGCCCTGTTTGCTCAGCATCCAGTGCCTGCTTCCTTCGTTGCCTTCGAGGTATCTACGCTTATTAGAGTCATTTCCTTTTTTTACTTTCAAGTTCCAAGAAAGTGTCCCAACTAGATCTAAAGCTGTTACCGCCTGATCGATATTCGTGCCTTTGTGACCTTCCGCCCAAGTGTCGCTTTTTTCTGGCCACGCTGTAGAAGGATTCTGTTCAACTGTGTTTTGATTGCCCCCCTAAACCACATCAGGGCTTTCAAAAGCGTACATATATATGATATATTTTACCAAGCAGCTAAAATTTACCACTATACTTCTATGTACTCTACATTAAAATGTCACAAGCATGACTGTGACATTTTAATCTAGAAAATAAATTTTAGAGGAAACATAATTCAGTTTTTAGAAGATGTCGCACGATTATGTTCCTGTCTTAATAAAGTCTGGTGATGCCGCTACTTAACGGCGCTTCGGGTTCATTAAAAGTACAACAAATAAACCTTGCAGATATTGAGCCAAGCATTGTTTTTTCGAAGTAAATTAACCGATCTAAATAGTGCTGTACTTAAGAATCTGACATAGATTTAATGGAAATTGTGCAAAAAATTCCCTGCAGATAAACAGAACATAGTAGAATTTTTAAGCAACCTTCAAGTCAACCCGTTTTAATTGACTATATTTAGTGAGAGAAAAGACACCCAGAAAGCAATTTCTGATGCCCTACTAAAGACCTTAATGTATCTACTAGTTCCTATTTTCACTCACATACGCGCTAACAAAAAGGTGTTCTAATACATTTATTGAAAGAGAAAAACGTCTTTTTCTGGCTCGATAAGCATATATTATATGTCTTATTGTTTAACTAGAAACTACGACCATGAATAATATCAAGCAAAGTGGCTTTTGGTCGTACCTCACTGACTACCAATAAACTGGATCGGTTCCCCACAGCATTTGCTACTGCAACTGAACTGCTTTAGTACTGGGCCGTCCGCTTATCTAAATAACATGTTAATTCAACCAGCTCTTCAGCAGCCTATAGACTCCCTTGAACCGGCGGGGGCGTATTACCACCTAATGAGCTTCGTAGCTATCTATCTCGTCGCCTCTCACAGCATCACTCGTAGGTATACCTCCCGCCTAAAGCCTCCCTGCGCATTCTCCATTCAGCTTGATGCGCTGAGTGAGCCCTTTAATATTTTATAAAATTAATGTAGTAATGTCTCCGGCAAACATTGGGGCCTAAACCAACGAATTTGTTAAAAAGAGCGGTGGATCGGAGGATAAACCTCGTTCATCAGACTTCGCCTGGCGGACAGATGTTTACTCGGTGAGGATTACACGGCGGGTGATGGATGTTGGTCGGGATTTTTATACTGCCACTTCACCCTCGATATATGCGGTAACATTGTGCCAGACATTGTCCTTCAATCAGCTACTTGAGTCCTTGAATAAGTGTAGATCGATCGCGTAAAAGAGATGATGTCGCCAAGTATATTGCTTTTGGCCTCACTAGCTGCACCCGCCTGTCACCTCAACCAGTCTGCTTAACAAACGGTA